>JAANDH010000107.1:0-257436 GCA_011799765.1 Nymphaea thermarum
ATATATATATATATATATATATATATATATATATATATATATATATATATATATATATATATATATATATATATATATATATATATATAGATGGTAAGTGTATTATGAATCTGTTGTTAAGGCCGTTCATTGATCCAAATGAATGGTTGAGAAAAAAACACATAGAAAAAAATAAAAACAAATAGTAGATTATGAAATATCCATAACATTTTTTCTTTTATCCGTCCATTAGTATGGATAAAAAAGGTTCTGATTACATGAATAAGTGACTTAAAAAACTCGAGTCATCATTTAATTTTTCATATATATATATATATATATATATATATATATATATATATATATATATATATATATATATATATATATATATATATATATATATATATATATATATACTCACAAAATCACTTAACCAAGATTATCTGATACATTATTGATTCATTATGATGAATGATTAAGTAAAAAAGAAAGAGAAAAAAAGTAAAGAACATTGTTGTTTCTCACATTTTTTCTGTCAACCATTCATTTGTTTATATATATATATATATATATATATATATATATATATATATATATATATATATATATATATATATATATATATATATATATAGTGGATCTGTTCACCAAAAAACCACCACGCAATTTCACCGAATGCGGATGGACTTCACAAACAGAGCCACTTGGTTACTGAAACCAGGTGCCATTTCATCACCAGTACGAATTAGGGGCCCCTGGGCCAGAAGAAAAGACGCAGTACCGTATTTTAGAGTCTCAATCGATAAAGGGAGCCAAGGACTGTCCTTGAAAGAGAGAGTGTCCCACTTGTCTTGTGCGTCCATCTCTAGATCATTCTTAGGCAGCAATCGGCATCTCTAGCAAGGCGAGCATCCAAAGCTAGCCACCACATTCCATTCACATGGCTCCCCTGCCCAAGTACCAGATGATCACCCCATGTTCTGTAAATCACACTACTTCCTTTCACAGCCATCTTCTGATATTGGTACAATACAATTACCACCAAGAAGGCGCAGTAACCCAGTAGATATCACCATGGAAAGGCACAAACTCTTGTCGATCTCTGAGCAGACAACTCTATCTCCATGCCCCATCCAGTTGACTGTAGAAGAAGAAAAGGGAACTAAAGAAACTCTGTTTATTATTATATGCACCACACCAAAGCGAAGAATGAAGAAGAAAACAAAGGCAAGGCCAAGCAAAAAGCAGAGAATGATGGGAGAAGCCCACGTGAATCGAGCACTCCCTCACGTATAAGATAAACGGTATCGAGTGTAACACGTCTTCATGATGAATGTCCCCGCCGTCCACCCAGGTACCATATAGATACGATGCACAATTTGGCGCGTCGGATCTCCCACCAAATTCTCGAGGAACTCCCTCTTGCTCCCCAACTCCGATCAACTCTTTCTCTTTCTTCTGTAATGAGTTCGATCTCTGATACCATCATGCGAGCTATGGAAAATTCCGGCGGCCGTCCGTCGTCCGAGACGTTGAAGTTGGCCGCCGGGGAGGCACGCTTCCATTTTCAGAGGCTCTGCTTTCTCCTTCTGTCTCCCTACCATTTTGCCCGCACCTTCCGCCACCTCCAATCCCTGTCCTTCGAGCAAAAGACCGTGATGGTCGGGCGCACGCTGTTGGGGTTGCTCCGGAAACTCGCCTCATGGTCCGAGTTCGAGCCGCGAGTGCAGACCGCCGGTGGAGGTGGGGGTGGTGCTGGCTGTGGTTTGCGCGATTTCGACGCCGGGATTTTGCTGTTGCTCATATTCGAAGTTTTCGAACAAGACGAGGAGAGCGACCTGGTGGGTGGCCGGAATTTGACGTCTCCGGCGGACTGGCAGGGGAGGTTGAGGGAGCAGTGCGCTCCTAACGTGCTTAGCCTCGGTGGGTTCGGGTTGGATTATTGGTCGGTTCTGCGGTGGTACGTGGACGTGGTGGGGAGGTACGAGAGGGTTTGGAGGGCGAGTGTGGGGCTGTTAGGCAACGGTGGCGGTGGAGAGAAGGCGGTGCGATCGGCTCCGGCGTCTGTGGCGACGGTGGTCTCGTTGGAGGAGGTGGCGGTGGTGGAGGAGGGGGAGGAGTGCGTCGTGTGCTGGGAGGAGATGGGAGGGTGGGCCGGCGGTGGGTGCCGGCTGGCCTGTGGGCACGTCTTTCACGTCGGCTGCATCGTCGGGTGGCTCAAGAAGGCCAGCACGTGTCCCGTGTGTAGGTTTGAGCTGCCCACCGACGACGTCGCCCTTGAGATCGACAGGCTTCGCCGGGTTCTTGCTGACAGGAGCCACCACACATGCTTGTCCTAGCAAAGTCTCCCTCTCTCTCTACATTATAATCCGATACATAATGATATAGAATAAGATATGGTGTTAATCATGGTACATGTTTTGCATTTGTCTGAGACATAAAGTTGGTTGTTTTCTTGAGAGAAATTAACATGATGTAAGTTGTTAACTAATAATCTTCTCTATCTTCTTAGAGTGCCCTTCTGATCTCTCCCTCTCTCTCTCGATACAGAATGATATAGTAATCATGGTGTGAACATGTTTTACGTTCGCATGATCCATGAAAACAAGTTATTTTCTTGAGAGAAATTAACATGATGCAAGTTAAACTAACAATCTTCTCTATCTTCTTAGGGTGCCCTTCTGATCTGTCTCTCTCTCTCTATCTGTCTCGATATTATTATGAGATGCAGAGTAAGATGTGGTGTTAATCATGCATTCTCCAATATGTTGTTTTTTTGAGACAAACTAAAATGACGTAAGATGTTAAACTAATAATCTTCTCTATCTTCTTAGAATGTCTCTGCTTTCTCGAGAGAAGCATGATTAAACTCTCAATTCTCTCCATCTTCGTAGCTTGCCCTTCTCATCGTTCTCCTTCTGCCTCCCTGTCTCTTGGCTAAACGACAGTGTTACGCCAATCCGAGCATGTGATGTCCTTCTGCGTGCACTTGTCGCGGCATGGAAAAGAGGAGGATTCCTCGCTCCATCTTTCTTTCTAACAAGACGATGACGACGACGATGGTCGCTTTTCGGCGAAGGAAAAGGAAGGGGACGACTTTATATGGGCCCCTTCAACAGCTGCATGCTCTCCCTCCCTCTCTCTTTTACTCACATGCATGTGCGCTTACCAGCAGCAGCACAAGTTGCAGTTTTATATATCGACTCTCACTCAGTGATTCGATGGAGGATTGATCCCACTGCTAGAGCAAGAACCGAAGTTCATTCTTGATCGAAAGATTGAAATGGGTTCAGTTGGTCATGTTTGGTAAATCAACAAATTCAATTCATAAGTGAATCCAGATGTAATATAAAGTTTTTCTTAGCAAATCCGATTAGAGATAGAAATTCAGATATGCTTTTGTATTTTTTAGTTCAACATGAATCTGATTCTGAGTCAAGTTAAGCAAGACCTGAATAGTTGAATATGGTAATTACCTGATACGATTGATGTCCTTATAAATTTGATATCAGATCAGTTTCTCACTGAATCCAGCAGATATCCGATTCTATTGGGTACCAAAAATTTGTACATGTCCAAATCTGTATTAGAACTCAACTAAAGCAAATATCCGTTCGAACTAACGGGAAATGGAAATTTCTGCATTCGATCCAAATCTAACGCGCTTACATCCCAGAGCCTTTGTACTCTTCTCTTTTTCCTCATCAAAATCTAGCGGCCGAGGAATCTTGAACAGAACTTGTATGTAGAGTCAATGTAATTATCAGAACCGGCCAGCAATTTGAATCCAGTAAATGGCAAATAATTAACCAATCCAATTCCATGGCCGATTCAAGAAGCATATTTGTCAACTTTTGATTATCTTTAATAAGAATATTATTAAAATATCTCAGCTTCCACTGTTTTTACATTTTTTTCACTTAATTTTTTAGAATATTTTGGCCTGTTATAGGCTCAACTGAATTCGTCACAGCTCAACAAATGATATTATGAACTGATATTTCACCTAAAGCACAAGCCTTTTGACCAATTCTTCTTTTAAAACCAATGTAGAGATGAGCTTCTTGAGTTTGGCTCCTTTCGTGGCAGAATCTCACTCCGGGCTTGTTTTTAGACTCTGACCTCCACAACTGGAGAAGGAGCTAATAAAACAGAGATACTTTGGACGAGGCAGAATCGGAGAAGGGTGGTCTTACACTTGTCTCTCTTCTGGCCTGGAAAAGCCCCTCGCTCTTTGTGGGGAGCCTCAAATCGCTTCCCGGGTGCCCACGGAGCCAAAGAAGAGACCACCCTCTCTGCTCTCTTCCCGCCAGGAGATGGCCGCCGGCGCCGGAGTTCCAGGGTGTCCGACCGCCCTTTACGCGGGTGGCAGTCTTCAGTACTCGAGGACTTGCCTCTCTGTGACAAAATCAAGCAACGGAATCCCGCGGAAGGTCCCCCTCTACGAGAACTGGCAGAACGGCAGGGTCTCCTTTCGGCGAAGAAGAGTAAGAGCACCTGTGGTATCATCATCGTCAGGTACCCACTTTTCCCTTTTCCTTTCTTGTAGCAGAGAAGCTAATCTTGAAGTAAAAAACCTCCGCTAAACAATTTTTAGTGTCCTCTACGACATATCATAAATAATTGGATTCTGGTTCTGCAATTAACTAGTTCAAATGCTTCACATGTTCTTAAACTGGCTAAGATATATTTGCTTTTCCTGCTTTGTGCAGAGAATGCGCCTCTTGCTGTGATGCCTGAAGATGCAGAAGCTTTGTTGGATGATGTTAAAGTATTAGACTTGTCAGGAAAGGAAATCCCAGTTACTGATTTATGGAAAGAAAGAAAGGCAGTGGTTGCTTTTGCTCGTCATTTTGGGTATTGTAATCACTCTCATGTGCTAAAGATGATATTATGCTGCACTTCTAGAGCTAATTGAGTGTGAAACTGCAGATGTGTTCTCTGTCGCAAGCGTGCTGATCTTCTTGCTTCTGTAAAGGTAAAACGTCATCTGTAAATGTAAGAATTAAGTGGTTTCTAGGTTTTCTTTTAATCAGCTCAATGATTTCCACTGATCACATCCAATCAGTATGGTCTGTAAGTGAGTTTTTGAGCTTAGTGAAGAAAAATTGAGAGCTCTTTTTTTAAAGTCGATAGTCTTGCTCTGGCATGTACTTGAATCAAAATTGTCGTTCACCTGTCAGGCGTAAGATGTTGTGCCAAAAAAATTGGATTAGTTTTTATAACTTTTTGGACAAATGAGTCACCGATAACTGTTGGTCATATTGTTTGAATGACGGGTTATCTTCGATCTTGACAATTATTGTATCGTTTAGTGAAATCATGCTCTTAATTCTCTCTCATTATTTAGCAATTTTTCTAGGATAAGCTGGACGATTGTGAAGCGGCACTTGTTCTGATAGGCCCGGGTAATCTTGAACAGGTAAGTAATGGTTAATCAATGTTTATGTTGCTTTCAAACGATGTTTTCGAATTGATTTTTCTTTTGTTCAATTGGTGATTATCTGATCCTTAAGTGGGTAGTTTTTGATGGCTCCCTGTTGCTGTTCAGAAGTAATGATGTAGTTTTTAGGGATTGGAATTAGAATACAGTTTCCATCTCTCCTATGATGTTAAACTCTTTGTTAATTTTTTTATTATAAGATTTCTGCTTGTTTCTGTTGGCTTCGTTTATTGCATGGCTTAATTCCCGATTCCTGTTGATCTAGGCAAAGGCATTTTCTGAGCAGACAAAATTCAAAGGAGGTATGGTTTTGGAAACGATAAAGAGTTCTGTATTCCTAAATGCCACTAATGATCAGAGTACTTACATAATCTACTCCTTATGCAGAAGTTTATGCTGATCCCAGTCATTCATCATACAATGCTTTGAAGTTTGTTTCTGGAGTAACAACAACGTTCACTCCTGCGGTACATGTTAGATTTTGATATTTCGTTTGAATATGCGATGCTGAGATTCTTCGACCTCAAACTGATTCCTGATCAGGACATTCATTTGTAACACTGGACTAAGATTCTCTTTGTGCTGGCTTAGGCAGGTATGAAAATAATTCAATTGTATCTTGAAGGATACAGGCAAGATTGGAAGCTTTCTTTCGAAAAGGACACCGTCTCAAGAGGGGGTTGGTATGGAACTTAACTATCTCCTTCATTCATATGAATTCTGAGAGTTGGCATGCACCAAAACTTACATATACAGTGAATTGATAATGAAAAGGGTAGTTAATTTCATAGAATGCCCAGCATGAAACAGCATTATGGAGTCAACAAGTCTGCTTTTTGGTGTTGCAGGCAACAAGGGGGGATTCTTGTAGCTGGTCCTGGGAAAACCAACATTCTGTACTTGCACAAGGTTAGCATTCTTGAGTCCCTCCAGAATTCAACTTCTGAGAAGTCTTAGCGCTTGGCAAATGACCGATCTCTTACTGTTTGTTAGTCTTTCTTTCAATTTCTCATATAAGACTTCTGTTACCCCTTAACTTTGGTTCATCTGTTGGAACAGGACAAGGAGGCTGGCGATGACCCTGATGTAGAACAAGTTCTGAAAGCATGTTGCTTGTGAGGTTCTTTCGGGTGGCATTCTGCCGAACACAGCTGAGATGGTTGTCTTGATATCATTGTGCAGTTGGCCGCCCTGCTGCTGAGGTGCTCCCGCCATGGTCTCTTTGACGATTGTTTGTGGCCTTTTACTAAATATAAAGTTGATGCGCCATTATTGCTGTATTCAAGTTTATCTAGCTTTTAAATTTTTTATAGTTGCGGTCACTCTGAAATTTACTCTTCTTGAATGATCTAGAGGACAAAAAATTTACGATATCCGGCCATTCCTCTCTCGCCTTCTTCTTCTTCTTCTGTGGGAAGGTAGACGAGGTGGATATTCAGTAGATTACGGATTTTAACCATCTCAGGAGAAGGAACCAGTGTGGTGGTCACAGGCAGGAAACGTTGGAGAACAGATGAAGCAAGAAAGGAACAGGGGAAGCTATTTGATACGAAATTAGCAAAAACCCGGTTTCGGAAAAAAGCCACTTCTCTTTGGAATTCGGGTTTCATGGGATTCAGTTCTCCTTGGAACTCGGTGATTCATGAGATTCAGTTCTCTTTGGAACGGGGGGTCACAAAATCATTCCAGGGATTGCGCAAACCTAACCGCTGGACGCTAACAGGCTTCAACAAAAACAGGGGTCCTATCAAGAAAACAGGACCTTAATCAAGACATCGGCAGCCATAGAAAGAATTTGATCCTCGCAATGATACAAAAGCAGACTTTTATTTGAAACCCCAGGTCAAATTAAATGAAATCCATGCATAAAAGGACGCCTTTACCAGCAAGTCTTCTTTTAAGCTAATACAGGAACAGTATAAAAAAGCTCAAATAACAAGATTCCAACTATCGTTCATGTACGATCCATATTAGATCTGACCAACTACCCATCCTACCTCTTCTACGTTCTTGACACCCCATCTTTGTCTAACTCTTCTTTGTCTAACTCTTCTACGTTCTTGACACCCCATCTTTGTCTAACTCGGGGAAGTAGGAATAGGAGAGCACTCATCTTGGGATGGCCTTACGGATGGCCTTACTACTTAGATCTAAGTACTTTCAGATGTGGATTATTCAAGAATCGAAGTAAATTTACTTTACAAAAAGAAGATCCATATGGTGAAGACATAGTCTTATTTTTTCTTCAAGTCAAATAAAAACTCAATAGGCACCCGCAAAGGAGTTGTGGATACTGCTGTACGAACTTCAGACGCTGGATACCTCAACACGTAGACTTGTTGAATATTTTTTATTTTCGCCTAGTCTTCTTTCCATTTTGTATTCTGTATATTTTTTTGCACGATAACTGATACACTGTATCAGAGGTGCGTCCTTCCCGGTCCTCTCGTACTAGGGAAAGGCCGGATTAGAACTTGATCTAAGGTCTTCAACGTGATAACCTCGATACTTTCCACTTAGGACAAACTCACAAATCCTACCAATATGATAAGTAAACCTTTTCTCTCAAATGACTCACGAGAAGAACCCCAGCCTAAGAGTTCAGAATTCTGATAAATACTAAACTTAGATAGTTAGGAAAAGGAGCTCCAAGAAAATTTTAAACGATGGGGTACATTTGGGTGGCCTAAACATGCCAAGGGTAAAGACTAATTTGGCCAGGTTCCCAGCTCTAGGTTTAATATATCTGCATAGTTTTATCATTAGAAAGAAAAAAAAAGAAACCAATGTCTGCAATCAACTCTGCAGCGGCTTTCTTGGTACCAAGCTTGAGGAAGAACCCTAGCACAGCCAGTCAGAAAGCTTCAACCCACCCTCAATTTTTTTTTTCTTTTCACAACTATCCTTTGATCTTAGGACTGATCAACTCTAGAAGAAGAGACATGAACAATCCACCTCTAAAATAAGAGAAAGCGTCTCTATCTATTGCCCTGATTTTGATGATCTAATAGGCATGTGTATGTTGACAGAGTAAATAGTAGACAGATCCCATATCAGACCAGATGAAAGATTGTATTGCATTAAACTCAAACTTTTGAATGGACCACGCCATCTCCACATGTATCTTGACAATGTAAACACGTTGACATATATAAACTAAAAGATTTTCTATTTATGTATGCTATTTTATCTGAAGGCGAGAGAGATGTAGATATTTCCATATAATATTACAAAACAATGGCACTAGACAGCCAAATGCTTATACATTTAAATCATACTACTGGGACTTTGTAAAACCACCATCCCACTGTTGTCTGTTCCGAGCACTTGTACTCCAGAATTATCTATCCGAAGAAAATTTGACTGCACTGCAGAAACAATTTGTGACGCACCTTCATTTGAATTCTCAGGAATTCCCAACTTTACAAAGAAAATAGCAGTACATCCCTTCCCCAAACCCTCACTTTCAAGCCAAATGTGTCCTCCCATCAAATTCAAGAACCTGATTCAAACACGTCAAGTGTGAGATACACTCAAAGCAGATTAGAAGATACACCAATCAAAAGAATAAAATGTTTGGTTTCCATGAGTGGTAAAGACAACTATAAGCAAAGAAAACTCTTATCCACCAAAACTTGCATGGTATACTATGCCAAATAAAGCTGAAATTAAATGGAATACCTTTTACAAATGGCAAGACCAATCCCTGCGCCACCAGGATTTCTATTTGCAGAGTTAACAGCCTGTGCAAACTTGGTAAACAATATTGGAATGTCCTGTGGACTAATTCCTGAACCTGAATCCTTAACCTGCAGAATCAAAGTCTCCAACTATGTTAAAAAAAAAGCTGCTTCGTGATCCCCAGGTTGCAGAATGCCTGGTGCATATAAAAATCAAACCATAAATTCACGCAAAACATGGTTTCTATCTATTGACCTGAACTTGCAAATAGACATGACGGTCACTTGAGACAGGGTGAAAATCAGGAAGCCAAGCATCCTTCAAAGATTCAACTTTTGCAACACTTGCGATGACATTTATGCTTCCTTCCTTTGAGAACTTGACAGAATTACCAGCAACATTGAGAAGAATCTGCATAAGGCGTTTTTCATCTCCCACAGCATATTCTGGTAAGTCTGGAGACAAACTCAAGGAGACAGATAATTTCTTCACAAAGGCGATGGGTTTTACCAGGTTAATAACCTGAAATACATATTGCAAACAAACTTAATATGCGTAACTTCCTGCCTCGTTAAAGCCAATTCAGTCTAACTCCAGAAGGTTATATGATTGATAGTCTGAGGAAGTACCTCTTTAAAGACAGCGTGAAGATTGAAAACTTCATTTTCAAGCTCAAAGCTTCCATCTTCAAGCCTTGAAAGGTCCAAAACATCATTAATAAGTGTCGCCAAAAGATTGCTACTCTTTAGAATGGTCTCCACCATCAGACGCTGTTCTGGAGTTAGATCAGTTTCTAGAAGTAAAGAAGCCAAAGCAATGATTGCATTCATAGGAATCCGCATTTCATGATTCATAACAGCCAAAAAGTCATTTCGAGCACGAATAGCCATTTCTGCCTCTCTACGTGCCAAATCCAGTGCAATATTTTGCTCCATGAGTTTATCTCTTGCTCGCATTGATTCTTCTAAAATTGCAGCATGGGAAAGAGCTACTGCAACCTGTTTTATTCAGACGAGAAATCAAGTAGTCAGGAAGTGTGAATAGTTGGGTGGAGATCCATAAATACAGCCATCAGAATTACATCTCCAAATCTAAGTGGTGATCTCCACATGAAGAGAGAGAGAGAGAGAGAGAGAGAGAGAGAGAGAGAGAGAGTGAGTGATGCAAAGCTCTCGTATGAAAAGGCATTACTAAGCAAAGGCATAAGAAGACGTACAATCTAGAATGCTTGGCATATGGAATGCTGCAACAATGAAATCAAAGCTTCAAAATACATCACTAACCTGGTCAGCAACCACTTCAACAAGCTCCAGTTCGTGGACATGCCACTGTCTTGCACTATCTGAAGGAAGCATCAGCACCATTAAAGCATAACGTCTTGTGGAAAAATCTGGCCAGTCATTGATTTGGAAATTTGACAGATGTAAAAGTGGGACACGTACTGCAACAACCTCGCCAGGCATGTATCTCCCTGATAGTGGTCTAACCCTGGCCATGGGACAATTTGGTGAAATTTTGACAGCCCGATTGGTACTAAAGACCTGAGTCACCACTGGATGTTGGATGTGTACAATGGAACCAACTGTATTCTGGTAACGAAGGGCATGGGAGAGCTGAAGATCCAAACCTGTTCGGGAAGGCATCCAAAGGGCACACTCTTCTAAAGCCAAAGTTCTACCAAGCTCAACAAGAGTGGTCTTCAGTATAGTATCTCTGTCAAGGGTACTTCTAATTTCATGAGTAAGCATTCTCACATGTCGGCCTGTTTCTTCCTGGGTTCGTATCAAGCCCATCTCTCTATCAAGCTCAGCAGCCTTGTTTTTCAAAAACAGTTCCCGAGTTTTTACACTTAATAAATCAGGAATAATGTGCACAAGCATTAAGGCCGTTGCACATGACACAACCGCAGTAAGAACTTTAGCAACACCCATTACAATTGCAACTGTTTTTGAGTGTGCATTGAATGTCCATAAGTTGATAAGATGAGTTGCCCCACAAAGAACAATAAATGCACCAAATTGCACTAGAACCCATCTGTATGGGAAGACTGCAGACTTTTTGACAAAATAAATAAGCTCAAGAGGGATGGAGAAATAAGCAAGAGCTATAAAGAAGTCTGATATATACTGATATTTTATCAATAGCTCATCCGCAGACCACTGAGGCTCAATACAATCACATGACTCCATCCTCTTATAGATATGTATAATGCCACATTCCTGGAATAGTGCTACATCCCTGAGAAAAAACAACTCTATGCAATTAGTACTGCTTATTGGCTGAAAATGCAACTAAGAGAATCTCTCAAGCTATACTTAAATCATCATTTCATGGTGAAAGCATGACACATGAATCACCATGGATTATTTTGACATAAAAGAACGGCAATACCTTAGAAAACATTAAGCTCTAATATATTAATACATCATATCTCAAAAGGCTTATACATGAAGAATAAGTTATCTTCCCTTGCACATTAACTACATTCAGCATAAACAAATGTTATTGAAGTCAGTAAATCTCTTCACAACCACTGTCTTACAGTATGTGGAACATACCAGCTGGCGATTTTACTTAATTCGTCATAACCCAGCAAAAGGTACACATCAGTAGGAAATATGCAAACCAAGTTCAGGTGGTCAACATTTCTCCATCTAGTCTCTTGCAAACCTGGTAAGTTAGAGTTTCTACTGTGGACTCAAAAGGGAAATTCTCAGTGTATCTTGATGAACAGGGAATTGTCCACACGATTCGGGTTACAATATCATGCCATTAAGAGACTATTTGTTCGAAAAACCAAGTCCTTTCAAAATATTGTTACTGTACAATGACACCAGTCTTGGATAAAAATCTATGGACCACTTGAACACCCTTGTTGACAATCCTTTATTCCCATAGCATTTAGGTTCCTCAAACAATGTGATATGTCATTGTGTAATTTTTTACTCTTCCTCTTCCCATAATGCTACCAAAATATTCTCACAAATTATGGCCAATACCAGGTATGCATAGTTGAATTCAAATCCATGGACAATAGAAGGAGCAGAAAAGGTGAAACAATAACAGTTTTAATTTCATCTTTCTGCTTTTGCTTTCATGAGGTAAGCAGTTGTAACTTTGGCTCGTTGGATGCACACTATGTCAAGTGATGCCGAGTCGCCGACCATTTACTTAAAGATTTCAAGGGAATTGAAAAGCTTTCAGGAAGCAGTTAGCAGGTATTAGTTAAAGTACCACACTCTCGTATATTATCCCACATGACAGGAAAAACTGGGATCCCTATCACATAAGGCATACATGATAACAACCTGCTATAACAAAAAGGGAATTTATGCTTGTTAGTTAGACATCCACGCCCACCTCCATCAGGGAGAACCTCAATATCTGATTAGTGATTACTTGTAGTAACTGGGAGTCCTATTACACCTAAAACTGTCCTTGTTTCACCAAACCAGGTTCAGAACTTCAGCCCTTTTAGTGATCGTGGATCCAGTACAAGGTTATCAAGTGTATTCTGGTGGTTCAGACATTCCCTGTCCATTTCATTTATACTACTATGAGTTTGTCTTGCTTCCTGGGCTAAATTTTAGAAAAAAGTTCTTTTTTCTTCTCTTGACTAGCTAGCATTTCATGAATATCATTACGGCATACGGAACAAGCAAGATGAGAGTTTTACTTAGCTGCTCATGAGAATCAAGCAGAAGTACCTACCAGTATACATGTAGAAACCAAGCATAACTGATAATTCTGCAACTAGCTATTTTGCCAATCAAATGTGACAAATTCAGTGAGGACATTCAAGAAGAACATTCATTGTTCCAAGATAATATCGGAAGCAATGAAGCATCATTCCGTTGATGGTACTTAAGAAGGAGAATTCTTCTTTCAGTATCTTTAACATTAAACCATTGCGTTGTGTCTTTCTTACAACTTCAACGGAACTGAGTGATAAAATGACCTTATCCTATGAGAATGCCAATGGAAAATATAAATAAATAAATAAAAAGATCAAAGGCTGCAGATAATATTTCTTAATTTTTAGAGCCTTTTCTGCGAACTTTATCAAGAAACAGAGAACTGTTCTAATACCCCAGCCAGCCTATTCCTAATTTAGGGATGAGAAGACAAAATCTTGTAGCTGCATTTACTGAAGAAAAACCCCATGTACAGTAAACTGATAAACTGGAAATATTACCATCTTCCGTACAGAAGCACAAGCTAACCCACTTTTCTGCAAAAGGTTTTTTTTTTTTCACTCAGAACACCCAAGAAAGGAAACAAGAACATACTAAAACTGATGTTAAAAGGTTGATAAGCTTTTTTTTTCTTTCCCAGTCATAATTCAAGATTATGTACCCAACAAAACTAACCATAAAAGAAATTGGTCATCTGAAAACTAAGGGAGCGAAAAAGAGAAACGAGAACAAAAAACAGCCGCTGCCACAATACGGCGAGAAAAAATTTTGCAAGAAAAGAAGAAATTTAAAAACTAAAGAAAGAACCAAAAGAAATTAGGGGGGAAAACAGAAAAAAGGTCGGTCGCGGGAAAGTAGATGGAGCTAAATCTTCAGATAAACATCGTGAGCATAATGCTGCCCCACTGACTCGAACATGGCAAACTCAAAAGTTAAATTGAATCACGAGGTCACCAGCAAGAAAAGAAGAAAAAGTCACTCGACATAAAGTACAACCAAGTTCTCGGCTTAAAGAAATGATCAGCGTAGAGAACAAGGGACTCAGAGAGACGGTGCACAGTGAGTATCCAGATGCAACCCCAAATAGCCGAAAACGAAATTCCCAAAAGAAGAATTCGGCAGGGAAGAGGAACAGAAGGAGCAGAAGATCACGCACCCTCGAACTTCATGGCTTTACTCCTCGTTTGCCTTCCCTATTCTCGAGCCGGAGATTTAGCATGTTTAGAGACAGAGAGAGAGAAAGAGAGAGAGGTGGGGACAAAGAGAAAGAGAGAGAGAGAGAGAGTCTCCATCTGTGTGTGGGTGTTCAGTTGCGGACTATTTATTAGTCCGGACGGTGTTTCTGAGACGGTTGATGACTTCCTTTTTAGCTAAAGAAGAGCTCTTTTTGCTTCTCGGCTTTTCTTTCTTCTCTTTTTTCTTAGGAGGGGGGTGCTTTCAGGCAGAAAGGGAAGGACCAGATTTTTTCTTCACCCCAGGAGAGAGAGGAGATTGAAAGATTTCCATTTGTTCACTTTACTGAGTTTGAATTGGCTGGAATGCCGTTCTTTTCTTGATTTGGTAGATCCAAATCACGGCTTTTCAACCTGGTAACTTGTTTCAGCAATAGTCTCACTCTCAACACTCTTGACTTTCCGAGTTTAACGGGACTCAGTAGGCTCCCGTATTAATTGGTGTTGCCAAAATCCACTTGAATCAGCATACATAGACAGATTCAAAGTTAATCAGCCTTAAATTTATGTGATTTGACTTTATGTCTTCCTATTTTCACTTTCACAGACATACTATAATGCAGTTGAACGAATATCTTTGAAACTTACGCGTGATTTTATCATTTCACTACAAACTAGGCATTCTTTTGTAAGATATTAAAGCCTAACAATCTAGTGATGGATGCAGCAGTGGTCATATATAAAAGACTTCTGACTTGAGAGTCGGTGTATGCATGTGCATGTGGGTGCACGCACGCAAGTCTTCTTTCTCCCCTTTTTCTAATTAGTCCCACTTGCTCTCAATGCCCCCTTTCCCTTAAAGGTGACACCATGTCAACATGGTCAAGTTGGTCTCACAACTGGAAGGCAGACTGGGGCTTCATCATCCAGTTGAACTGAACTTTGAGTCTAGCAAAGGAATCCATGGAGACGCAAATGAGTAGGTTCTAAGATGAGAGCCCTAAAAGATAACTCTCTCAATGTATATTTAACCAAGAGGGGCTTAAAGACCTTCAAGTTGAAGAACATCACGAGTAGAGTTTGACATATCCTTTGACATAATTTGGTGAAGATCTGCCTAACTTTCGGTTCGGGCTTACATTTGACTTCTGCATGTCTTCTAATGCTTGCACCCGAAGCTCCCTTGGAAGGTGGCATACCAATGTTCATGTCAGCCGGTTCTTTTGCCAAGATCACTATAAATAAAACTCGAACTTGTGAACTGGACACTTAGTTGATGGGGGTCCTGCTCTCTACTCAGATTCCAAAGCAGCTTTAGACCCTGAGGTTGAAAGAAGAAAGAAAGTGAGAGAGGTTTCGGCCTCTTTGGGATCTTTCCCACCGCCTTGCACCTCGTTTTAGTAAATCGAACTTGTGAAGTTTTCCCTTGATAGGTTCTTGAACTTCTAGCATCATTTGAACTCAAAATTTTACGTTCCATGGAAGCCTAAAGGGGTTTGGTGCATCGGCTTGGGGTACATAGGGGATTGCCAGTTCAAATGACATGGGTGTCAATTCCTTGCGTAAGCGATGCTGCCATGGACCCTGGGAACAAGGGAGAAGAGGAGCATTGGCATTCCATGGTTTACTATAGAATGGTGCTAAAGGTTGCCTCCAAAAGGTGAAGGCATGCACTTCTAGGCCCTACAAGGACACGCTCAAGCTTTTTCTTCCATGCATCCATGTAAGTTCTCGATTCTCAAGAACTAGTTAGGAGCGTGACGTTACTGGTTACATAAGGAGACAGAAAACCAAAGTCACTGAGCAGATAGGTGTTGCTACCGTGCAACCGAAGAGTTGTTTTCAGAAGGAAAAATCCTAATTAAGATCATCAAGTTCAACAAGATTAAAAGTTCAATACCATATATACCTTGATCTAATCTGATAGTAGTCTACCTTTCCTTACATAAGATCAAAGAGGCGTCCGGAAAAGAAGCCTTGGAGTTTGAAGTTGCCGCCGGAGCGACAAAGTCTCTCAACTAGGACTAGGATGTGGTTTGCTCGAGTTCAAAAACAAGAAAAAAAGAACAACAATAAAGCAGCTTCAAAGGGGTCAGCGGGCAGGGAAAAAGTGCATAGAGCCACATGCTCTCCACGTGGGAACGGGATTTTCCAATTGGTAGCGATACAGCGCATAGTTCATGCAAAAGGAAGGGAGGAAAATGCTTAGAACAGGTGGCCCCTCCTGTGAATCCAGTCTGAGGAATCTGCTTCTTCTGCGTCTGTGGGTAGAATTCTCCGTTTGTTTCGTATGGAAAGTTGTTTGTCCATTTCGCATGCATGGGGTGCAGTTGGAAACGAAGACCCTCCGCCCCCTAAAGTGAGGCTCCAAAACATCACATCCCTTACCTTAAATGACAACCATGAAAAAGTCATTTTTCATTAATGAACATTTTCCAAGAGTCATATGGCTCTCAACTGCTTTTTCAGAAATCACGGGTTAGCACGTGTCCTATGTAATGATCATAGGAACGTGAAATAGACCCTACTCTACCTCATCCAATGGACACACACTCTCTCTCTCCCTCCTTCCTAGAGAGAGAGAGAGATAGCAAAATAAAAAATTTCAATGGATGACCATTCGTGATCCTCTTCAATGAAAATAATTTGGTTGTCTAATAGATTGTCTTATTTTCGTTTAGCAGATATAAGGTCATCAAGAAGACTCAACTTATTAAGGCTCCACATGAAGAGTCAAGGGGAAGAACATCTCCATATCGATGGTTGCAGATATAAAAGGAGCAGAGTCAGATAGAGATCTCTTAGCAATTGGGTATTGCTTGATCAGACTTGAGGTACTGGTCACAAAAAATCGCCCATGAATTCATCATGAAAATCATGGACCAAGTCGATCACTGAGCTGATACTGTCCATGTTAAGACCTGACCCATTTTACTAATGATGAGGTTTCAAAATCGTTTTACCAAATTTTTGTCTCAAAAGCGACTGACTAGACGCTATGCCTTAGTCAGATTACATTTCATAATCCGCCTTCGCTTTCTTCCCACCAACATGCATCGCACCTGATCCATTTTCTTCAAATATCAATATCACTACATTAATAACTTATTTTTACAAGAACAGCACCAACTCCTTCGTAGTATGGACAGTCAGAGCCTCATGGGATTCAGCCATTTAATTATATAACGATGGCAACTATACAGAGCTACTACATTCAGTGTTCAGATGCGCAAGTCATCGTTCTCAAGAGTTGGCCACGCAGCTGTGACATTACTTTCATGCTCTTGACTTCACGCGCTCTTAACAGTAGTTACAAGAATGGTGGACCACGAAATGGCGATCATTCAAAGAGCATCGTTTTCCAGAATTAACTAGAGATAGGTGACATAAAAGAGCAACCAGAACAATTTCTCTAAAAGATAGGCACCTTATCATGAGTATCTAAAAGGTGACGGCAATTAAACGAATATTTCGACATTAGGAGCTTATAATATGAATAGAGCCTCACTTATACAGCCACGGAAAAAGCATCGCGTACCACAAGACAAAATGGGAAGACGAGAGAAATGGGAGTGTAAACAAAATAAGAAAAAGTTGAACGATAATAAAATGGAAGTGTCTGAAGCTCAACTCCACAGAATATCAAAAAACAATGTAAGGTTACATGGCAAAAATGAGGAACAAACTTAAGATCTAGGCTTTTCTTTCTTCTCCTTGAACAGAGCCAACAAAGAAACACCAGACACCTTAACCACCTTGAAACGGACTCCAGGAATATCACCGACGGCATGCCCTTTCCGTCCAAATCCAGCAATCAGCACTTCATCCTGCAGGATTATTGTCGCAGTATCTCATAATCTTGGTCAATGCAGTCATTAACTTGATTATTCAGTCCTAAATGCAATGGGCGGAGAAATGTTGAAAGAACAATGGAACGAATCTATAGACATGGTTTCATACGGAACTCAGAATCATGGTTGGCATTCTACGGATACTGAATCAGGCAAGAAACTTGGTAGGTCAGACTACTTGCATTTCATTCGTTAATTTTTGGATAAAGATCCATACTTGTAATTGGATACTTTCAAAAGCCTACCATGTTAACGTTTTCTATAGCACATAATAGAACTTGGCATGTGAACTTAAGTTTACGATAACTTTAAAAAAACATACATGAGTGGTTTCATCCCCAATCAAGTAAGCATTCAAGTCAATTCCATTGAATCAGGAGATGACTCGTCCAATTTTCCAACCATGTACCACAGGAAGATTGTAAAAACTGATAAATAACTCACATTTTCTTCAATATAGTTCAAGCAGCCATCATTAGGAACAAAGGCAGCTATCTTCTTCCCGTTCTTGATCAACTGAACTCTAGCACACTTTCGGATAGCAGAGTTAGGTTGCTTGGCTTCAATTCCACTGGAACAACAAAAAAGAAAGGATTATCCTTTTGAAATTATTATAATGAGGGAGGCTGAAAATCATAAAGAAATCTACATATGAAAGAGCCCGCACATTTTCTCAAGGACAATGCCCTTGGCGTGTGAAGATCCTGCAAAAGGCTTCTTCCACTCGTTGCCAAGATGACTCTTCTTGTATGACTTATCAGCCCATTTCTGCCTCCTCCTGTGTGTCTTTAGCTTGCGCCCAGCTCCCATACCACGAGTCTTCCTGATATATTCCATGTTCATTTTAAACTCATGGATAAGAAACAATACAGCCATAATTGCAATTTAAAACCCAAGACGAGTGGAAATGAATAGCATACAGAACAATAACTTCCGTAAACCTTTGTATCAAATGCTTCCAAGGGAATTGGTTATTTTAACAGTTATCTGTCACCATTAAACTACAGCAACGATATACCATACCAAAATCAAGAAAGTGCTTGATGCCATAATCGCAATGCACATTTTTCTAGATAGGTGCTACTTGCAAATGCAAAGTAGCAGTAAACAGTTGCTCGACGCGTATTCTTCCGCAGCCATGCCTCCTCTTCTCGGGAACCTACAACAACAAAGTTCCAGTCTCTAAGGATTGGTCGTACTCCTCCAAACTAAAGCTACAACTACTACTGGACACAAGCTCAAGTCGTTGACCAATTGCAACATAGAGCCAGATGGATTTACTTAATTCCTGAAAAGTAAGATTGTTCTGTTCCATTATTTAAATTAGGCATGGAGGAGCAGTAAGTTTCAACATTAGCTCCTTTTCTAATAGGCCGACATCCCCTTCAAACCGTTTGCTATGAAATTGTCAGAGGATCCCCTTCACATGGTTACTGTGAAACTATCTGAAGATCAGCAAGGTGTTTCAACTAAGGTACTTTCGAATCTGAGCAACCAATTAAACCACAACGGGTACTGGCCTTGATTGTTAATGTTTAGCCTGGTTTCCGCTGAAACAGTTGATCTTTGAATACATGTTTGATTGGTCAAAGCAGGCCTTTTCGACCCAAGGGCGTATGTACCGAAAAAGCGCAACGAGTTACCCAGCAACCCAAGATTTGGCGGTTTCAACACATTAACTTTCTTCCTTATATCCGTTGCATTTGACTGAAAACTACCTAACCTAATCCACAATGGCATCTCAAGAACTAGTCCCTGCCTTCCACGGCGTCAAGTGCTGTGTGTTGCTGTACAGATCGTAAGCTTCAAAGGGCAATCGATGCACAAAGAAAAAAGCAATTTCACCAACCTATTGGACGTCCGGAATTAAGGTAACTATGAATTTCACTCAAGATTTTCAAATGTACCAACATGCTAACAATTGAAAAAAAAAGCAGCACTAGCGAAGGAGACCACTCATATCTAGAGAGAGAGAGAGAGAGAGAGATCTCACCCCATGATGGCTGATGATCAGGACACAAACTCTGCAACAACGACAGCAACAAGGGGGACGAGTGAATCGCAGCGTGGAGGTGGAAGGCTTCCCTCGGGGAGAGAAGCAAAGGAAGGATGATAAGTTTTTAAAAGGACTTCGAGAGAGGCGGAGAGGGGAGCTTCAAAAACCCTAGCTCCTGCCGTTTTGCTACCCCGCCCACGCCTCGGCGTAACTAAATCGGGTTAGGTCGAGAGTAAAGACCCGGTTTATTTGGTAATCTCATGGGTTGGCTCGACCCATAGGCCATAATGCCGGGCACACAGGCCCCAATTCACTGTACCCGGGTTAGCCCGATAAGTTATTACAACAATCTATATAATGACCTGAACCAAGTTTGAGATAAATATTAAGATAGATTTGGATTTTAAATTTAAAGAGTAAACCATCTTACATTTAAGATTTGTATTCATCTCATGTGAGACCCCAACATTTAGAGTATTTAGTGTTTAATTTTAAGCCAACTAAAGCTAAATAAACCTTAATTCAATTGTTAACCGAACTATAAACCTTAATTCACACCCGCCTCTTATGCTTTCTATATGTGGTCACTCGGAATTGGATCGGTTTAGTCTGATCTAATACAGAGAAACACGATCCGAATGTTAAGGGGATTCGGACTCTTTACGTGGTTTCGGCGATTGGATTTGAAACCGAGTTCAGTGATTCGGCAAGGATCCGAAATCGGTATTAAGAAATTAAAGTCTGGACCCAAGAATCCGGTTCAGCAATTAGGCCGGATCAGGTACACGGTAGATCCGAACTATTTATATCTCCAAGCGCGCGCGCGCGCGAACGTCGGTGGAGTCGTTTTAAGATTTCAACGGAAAGGAATCCTCGTCAATCCTCCGGTTCCCATGTTTCCTCCTCCTCCTTCTTCGTCGCATTCTTCTCTTTGCCAGTGCTAATCTTCTTCAGATATTCTGTGCAAATTATGGTTTTCCGATCTTAGCTTCGTCCCTGCCTGGAAGCTAACACTTGCTCGATCGGAGGTAGTTGCTTTCTTCTTACGTGCTCTGTTTGGGCTTCGTTAGATCGACGCCTTTCTTCTCATGAATCCTCTCCGAAAGATCTTAGCTTCCACAGATCCATCTCGACGGCCAAGTAGACCCGTCGTTTGTCGTGGCATGGTTTTCTGTGGATTTCACTGATGGGTCTTGATGGGTACCACCGAAATGCGCGCCATTGGCGTCGTTTTTGAGACGAAATTCTAGCTGCATTGCCTCCATGCGTGAAATCGAGCTCGAATTTGAAGGATTTCTGGCGTTGGTTTAGGGGCGGGATCTCGTAGAGCGATGAAGGGAATACTTCCGCTTCAGTCGGGGAAATCTCCCGCAGGAGGAGGTGCTGGCGCTGGCGGCCGATTGTTTACGTTCGGACTCGTCACTTCTTGGTACGCTTCCAATATCGGTGTCCTTCTGCTCAACAAGTACCTGCTTAGCAACTACGGGTTCCGATTCCCGATCTTCCTGACGATGTGCCACATGATGGCATGCTCGATCCTGAGCTACGTCGCCATTGCTTGGTTCAAGCTGGTGCCGATGCAGATCGTGCGGTCGCAGGTGCAGTTCATGAAGATCACTTACCTTAGCGCCATCTTCTGTGCTTCGGTTGTCAGCGGGAACGTCTCCCTCAAATACCTCCCTGTTTCGTTTAATCAGGCGGTTGGGGCGACCACCCCTTTCTTCACCGCTGTCTTCGCCTACATCATGACGTTAAACCGAGAAGCCTGGCTGACGTATGTGGCGTTGATTCCGGTTGTCACCGGAGTCATCATAGCAAGTGGGGTTAGTCAAGCTCGGTGCTCTGTTTTCTTTCGATTACTTGGGTTGCAATTTGTCTGGAATGGATTTCCCTTTCATTTAAATATTGGCTTGCAATGTCGTTTTGGTTTGTTAATCATCTTATAGCATGACGCGTTTAAATAGTTCCATTGAGCTTTGACTGTAAAATGGTTTTCCTTTGATCCTCTCGTTAGGTGGACATTTAGTTCTTTTCCCTTCTCCGGTCGATAATCAATTCCTTTTCTTGGTTTTTCTAGATGCAGTGGGATGTTTGATTTGCCATTATATGATCCTCCTGCGTTTCATTTTTGTTAATCATACTGTAGGGAAAACTTGGCAGTTGAAATTGGAAGGAAGTCTCTTCTATGTTGCCAAAATGTGTCATTCGATTGTTACCGCCGGAGAAGAGCAGAACAGGATCATGATTTTGGTGTTTGATGGTTTAGCCTTTCCGGATACGCATTAACCGACCTTGTTGATGTTTGTCGCAGGGAGAGCCGAGTTTTCATTTATTTGGATTTATAATGTGCATTGGCGCAACTGCTGCGAGGGCGTTAAAGTCAGTACTCCAAGGGATTCTGTTGTCTTCTGAAGGGTACTACCTTTGCTACTGTTACTTTACCTGGGTTGCCGTTCTCTATCGTTAAAGGGAATTATGATTCCAGGACAATAAAAGACAGCGCTAATCTGAATTGCCTAGCTAGATTGGTAACACGTCTAATTGGATTCTCTTTTTAGTGTCGGTTGTTGTTACAGCCTTACAGGAACTAGTCTCATGATTGTGCACCTATCTATTCATTTGTGCCTTCTGGAAAGTTTTTCCTAAGGTGCATCCTTGTTTAGCATTCCAGTCCTGCTAGTTCTGGGTTCTACATATTTTTTCATGTTCTGTGAGCGTTAGCATCTTTCTGACCCTTCTTACCTAAACTGAAATCAAATAAATGAAAGGTGTGCTGAACCTTATTTGCTTCTTCTTTGTAGGGAAAAGCTGAACTCAATGAATCTTCTTCTCTACATGGCTCCCATTGCTGTTGTGCTTTTGCTGCCTGCCACATTGTACATGGAGCCAAATGTGCTGGGCTTCACCATTGCACTCGCAAGGCGTGACATCCGAGTTGTTTGGTATTTGTCATTCAATTCATCATTGGCATACTTTGTTAACTTGACCAACTTCTTGGTCACCAAACACACAAGTGCCTTGACTCTGCAGGTATGTCGTCCATTAATTGTGTCATTTACTATTTCAAAAGGCACCTGCATTACATTTGGATTAATATATTTACAATTTCTTTCGAGCGACTTATATAAGCACATATCTAGTTGGTTTCTTTTGTAGTTGGTGTTTGTCCATTTTTAAGCTGCAAAAGTCAACATCAATGAAATGAAGAATGAAAGATAAACTTCCTTATGAAAGACAAACTTTCTGATAACTTAACATGGAGCTGCAGATTTTCATTGCTGATATATGGCATTCAACTGGAAATCTGGTTTTTGATTCATTATTTAATATAATATGGCACGATAGTTACTGGCTGTATGCCTCTGTTTATTCCCATTTATTGGATTGAAGAGGGTGACAATGTTAAGTATTACATCATGGTCGATAACTTCACACAAATTGTCGGCTATTCTTTAAAGGAAAGAAATAAAAGTACATACGTCTTGCCAGACTCTTTTCCTTGTGATTCATGTTTCCTTTTTCCTTATTGTCTTAGCCTTTCTTCCTGAAATTAGAGATAGTAATAGTTTAAAGACGTTAGTCGCTACCTGTTTGAAACATGACGTGAATAACACAGAAATTGAATAAAGAAACGATGCCGTTTCAAATTTTCTTATATGGAGTAAGTGAACAATGATCTTGACTTGCGTAGCAGCAGGATGTCAAAAAGGATATTCTAGCATTTTGAAGCTATTTCTGTTACTACTGCTAATTAACGTGCCCTAACTTTTGGCACCCTTTTATTTTTCTCTTTTAAAGGTTGTATTTTTTTTTTTTGGGTTCAACCTGGCATTTGGTACTGTGGTGAAAATGAGAACCTTCTCGTCTTTTTCTATGGCTAGGAGTTCAAGTGCTTCATTATTAGCAAGAAACTCAATTATGTGAAAGAATGGATTGTGGTAGCTTTTGGCGTTCTGAATTGGTTGCAAACAATGGGAACATATTATCTTTGAACCATTTTGACTGTCTATGGATGATTAGAACTACTGATTTGCCTGTTTCGGAGTCGATATGCATGGAGAAGTTGGCTATGTGCACTCGCCAAATGGTATTTTTGGTTGCTCATTATATGCGCTTCTCTATTAACCAAAATACCATTTGGGGAACGCGGCATGTCAAGTCAGTCTCATTCTCATTCTCAGGTATTAATCCATGTGAAAGAAGTCTGCTTGGTATTCTCCAACATCGGCACTTTCTTTGTCTGGGAAGAAGGTAAACGCTCGTCAGTGGCTGCAGTTTGGCAGGCCTCCAATTCATAAACACCTGTTCTACCAAACACCCCCGCACCCCATTCCTCCTGCTTCATTTTTGTTGAAAAGATTGCTTCATTCCGAGTTGAACCTGTGATGGCCTGTCAACTTAATGACCTTTGCATGTTGCCCGAGCAAAGTTAGGAGATCAATTGTGGATAGTTCTCTTAAATGATGACAAAAGTGAGATGTTAGATTTTGGTGAAATGCCAGAATTCTTGCAGTTTATTGAATGTTATGGACATGAAATCTCTTGAAAGAATTCATATTGAGGTGTTGCTCCTCACCACTTGGAAAAGATAAAAAATACTACTCTCATACCTTTGGCGATGGAACCTTTTTATGGAGACACTTTTAGAGTTCTGAAGTTTGTGTTATTTCATGAGGCTTCACTTATCCTGCAGGTGCTAGGCAATGCTAAAGGTGCAGTTGCTGTAGTGGTTTCTATCTTGCTCTTCCGCAACCCTGTCTCTGTAACTGGCATGCTTGGTTACGGTCTCACGGTTATTGGTGTCATTCTTTATAGTGAAGCTAAAAAGGGGAGCAAGTGAAAATCGCTACCTGAAGCATCGGGTAGAAGCATGTTTTGTAACTGCTTGTTTGAGCCATCTGCATGTCTCAGTTTGTAGAATTTCACCATATTCTTTTAATGGAAGCTGAAAAAGGGGCTTACATCTGCAACAACGAGAATAGTTAGAGCATTTAAAGATCCAATGAAACTGATATTTCTTTTTTCTTTCTTATGCCTTTCCTGTTTTGGTATGGAGGAAGGAAAAAATGTATGTGATGAGAAGAGGGACTGTTTAGTGTTCTTGTCCTTAATTTGGTTGCAAGTGTTCTTGTCTGTAATTTGGTCACAAGAAAAACCTTCAATTCCTTGGAAAGTTTGTCCTGTCTGTCCATTAAACTTTAGATTGACTTAGGGAACCCTTTGGAAAGATGTTTTACATTGGGAAGATTCTTTTTTATTTCTTTGCTCGCATGAGCTCTGCACAGGTTCTGTAAAAGGAATTTGAAGTTGCATTTTTGTAGTTCTGTAATTCTGCTTCAGTGCTTCGAATCAGCCAATTCCTCTCTATCTCTCTCTCTCTCTCTCTCTCTCGTGTGTGTGTGGATCTCTCTGTCTCTCTGAGCTAAGAAGGAGACTGCTCAACAAGTGTATAGAGGAGCTGCAAATGTCTTTGGGGCTTTCATATGAGAAGTTAAACCATCTTCTTCTTACATCCTAGTGATATTTTCTGTTTCTTTGCTTGCTTATCTCATGTACTGTGCTTCTGGTTCCAACTTTCTGTTGGATGCAGAACTTTGTTTATTCAGTTGTGTTTTAAGCAGTTTTTATCTTATATTTATGAAGTTCTATTACAGTTGATGTGGGCGCAAGCAGTAAACAAAAAAGATTGAACTAAGAAATACTTAAAAATATTAATAAAATACGAAAGTTAGAACAGTATACAGCAAGTGGTACTGCAGTATTGGCAATTTGGCAGATGAATCTAATCCATCCGCCGCAGTTTTGAATGCGGCCGATTTTTATGAACTGGTTGAAATTGTAATTTGTGTTTAATTTGTAAATCATATTAAAAATAATAACTTAGTTTAAATATAAAATATAAAAACTTTCAGCGTTCCCAATTGTGGCTATAAATAACAGGTCAATGACAGAGCAAACAAACAACTTCAATCGGCGAGATCGCCACCCAGCCGTCGCTGTATCCCAATGTCCCGTACGTCGCCTGAAATGGGCCTTGCCAAGCCATGAAGCTACGACGGTTCCTTGCAGCAGGTGATAACATTGCCGGCTGTCCACACATACCACGAGGTTGAGAATAGCCAGCACCGGCAGAAGACGCCGTCTCTTATTTTCTTCCAGGTGCTGTAAGACCATAAATGCGGTCTGTTCTCGAACAGCCACAACTTTGAATGCATTTTTCTCAGAACTTACTGCCTTGAACAGATGCGATCTCGTTCCACTGCATATTTTAAAGAGTTTTAGTAGCTACCCTTTTGAATTTTCAAAGCCATGGAAGTGGGAAATGGAGTCATTCCATTCTGTTAATGCTGCACCGACGCTTTCCTGGAGAGCTGGTGGGCTGCAAACGGCTGGACACCCGCACCCACGTTGACGATACCCCACTTTGACATATATCTGATCTTTTCTGTGAACTAGTGAGCCCGAGAGGTTTGACGCACGCCACGTGGTCGGGTCAGTTGCGCGGCCAGTTGCTGGTTCGAATGGCATGGGCGCCCAAAGATTTATTCTAATTGATATCTGCTGAAAGGCAGTGAAAGAACATGCTTGTGCCCTCAATTTCTTTTTTTCTCCGTATTGTGAACACCTTTCTATCATTGAATAGTTTTACCCTGGCATAGTTCGTTCTGCTTTGCAACCGTTCTTTGGGGGACTACCTATACAAGCAACGTCCTTGGTATTCCTGTGAGGTTCTATCTAGAAATTTCGTTGATGGGAGGCCAGTGGATTAAATTATACGCTAGGTTTTAACAAAATTCTACCAAGTATTTCACTTTGTCTACAAGACCCATAAGGTTGGCATGGATTAACTTCTTGTATTCTTGGCGAGTTGGGTGTTATAGTTTCTTGCACTGTTAATGGAGATTTTGAGCACTCGGGGTTCCTCTCCGGTTGGGCAGCTGTTTGCATAGCTGAACAAGTCTGAGGAGAGCCAGATCTGGGGTATCCTGTCACTGGGCCAAGAGAACAAGAAAACAAGAGCAGTACAACATTTTAATTATGAAAGTAACCATTAAAATATTCAGTCTAATCCCTGCACAAGTAAATGAAGAAAGAAGAATGAATAAATAATCCCCATAGAAAAATTTTCAACTTTAAGCTCGGGAACCTCACGCCTCACGGCCCTCCACATGTCCACATTTGAATAGCTACGTTACTTTAGTTTATTGCTAGTTATCTCATTCCTTCTGCGGAAGGGTAATTTATTACTAGTTATTGGCTTACTGCCTTCCTTCTACGAAACGGACCATGTACGGTCTTTTTCTTATTTTCGCTGCTTCCATGCTTTGCAGGGTCATGAAGTTTGATGAAGTCCAACTTGATGGTCTCGTTATTCGAGTTTTACCGAACAATGAAGTTGGTAATTACTGCACATGAACATAGTTAAAATTCAAAGCTATAGCTATGGAAGTGGAAAACTGGGTTGCGTATGCTCTTGCAGTGTGCAGCAACACTGGCCTCGAGGCCTGGTGGACCGCAAACAACAACCCCCACATCCACGTTCCCCCACTTTTCTGATATAGAACTGAAAATTTCTGCAAAAGCAAAAGGAATACAAAATAATCAACCGTTGATATATGAAGAATGTGTGACCTACCTGACTAGCAAACATGCTGATTTGAGATCTGTTGTGATGAATTTTAAGATCATAAATCTCTCTCTCTCTCTCTCTCTCTCTCTCTCTCTCACACACACACACACACACACATGAAGTGCCGATGAATATACGCTATAAGCAGAAAGATTACCTTTGTAGTTAGGCCGTCGGCCATAATGAATAGACGCCAAGGAAAGAAGATCTTTTGATGCATCCTCACCGTACTGAGTGGAACCATTTAGTCCTGCAACATCCTCTTGCTGCTCATCATCATCAACAAACTCCAAACCGCTGCTTTCCCACAGACGCCAGAGCATGATCACAGGCCCTCCAAACAAAATGATGCTTGCAAGCATGCAAACGATGCACAGAAGTCCATTTAACCATGAGATTGATATATTTAGCTTTCCTAAGACAAATTCTGCCACACCTTCAAGTACTACAAACCCAAATATCGAAAAGAACATGTAGATCCCCAACCATTTCATATTTCCTGAACCAACCAAAGTGGACATGCTACTGCCTCTGGTGCTGAAAATGTATCTCACTATCTCACCTCCAGAATTACAATTTCCACCTTCCTGTAAGTTTGTTGAACATGGAATTAAAGTCGTCTTCACGAGCACTATTTGTAATAGCTAAAACCCATCAAATATTGGACATACCTGTAGATTTCCTGATTCTCTTGTTACATATACTTGAATTTCTATGTCTAAAACTTTGAGGGGGAATGCACATATCGATGTTGCATTAATTTCAGAAAGAAGAGAAAGGTCCTCTGATCTTTTCACTGACCAAACCAACAAAATCTTCTTGGGAAGGCAATACTTTTCTTCCTTAGCTCCATGCAACATGTCTTTCAGAATGGAAAAGAAGGGAGAAATGCCACTGCCACCAGCTACCAATATGAGATTTTCATACCTGTAGATGTAGAAAATGCATGTGATTCATTCAGAAATCAAAGGCTATAGAAACTGATAAACTTCTGCAAAGCACCACCGTCATTCATTTCTCTGCAAACAAATAAAGGGTTCATGATAATCGGCTGTTGATATTCTACTTGAACTGTCAGTGACAGGTTAGCAAACCGTTTTCAAATATAGTCTATGCATTGATTCCAACTCTGAAATGCAGACACTGATGAATCTCCACCATGATATATATTTGGGTTGTAACTATATTCATTACTCCGTAAGTTACCCTGAGATTCCCATCATCTGCAAATGCTTTCTGAAATTTGCAGGACCAAACATGATCTCGAATGCCAACCTTTTTGTCTTACTAATATTGCAGAAGTTTATCCAGAAATTCTGTTGTGTTTGAACTTTGAAGTGTAAGCCGTGTTCATCTAAGCCCACTGAGAAGCCTTCAGTGGTTTTGACTTGGAACTGTATATGTCCTAATTATCAAAACTTCTACCATGATCTGCAGACTTCTTCATTTTTTGTCTAGATAAAAAATGAGACTTCATGAGAAAACCGAGATGTTTGCTTCAACAGCCCAACAGAGATTTGATTAAATTGACAAACCATGACTCAGTAATACTGATCATGAATCTTTTGTCATGTGCAAATTGAGGGATTGGTTTGGGCATGAAAAAAAGTTTGGAATTAACTTCTTCATTTTTCTATAACTGTAAGGGAACCACCGAGAACATGGTCCTTGTGTGATTAAATACCTTCATCATTTGGAAAGAGATGTTGCTCCAATATGGCAGGGTTATATACCAAAGCAGCCAATTACAAGCAATTTCCACTGGATTAAGCATGGCACTACCATAAAAGAAAGTTTACCTCTCATCCACTTCACCAAATTCCATTGACAGCAAACAAAGAAGCATGAACAATAGAAACAGAGAGTTGGGTCATACATTAACGTTGTCTCATAGGTTGTCAGAGAAATTTCTCTCAAAAGCTTTCCAAAATGAGATTTTTATTGTGAAAATCTTGCGAAACAATAGGAAGTTCTGAAGCTTTGAAAGATATAATGAATAATGGACAAAGCTGTGAGCAAAAAAACTTTTTAACAACAGTGGAGAAACAAAAAGAGAAGGCATCCTATACTTAAAATACAAAAAGGGACCTCAAGAAAACACTGGAGAAGTATCAGGAATGTGAGAATGTCCTAGAATAATACCTCAGAATTTTCATTTCTATTAATATATTGAAGAAATTATTACATATCCGACTGTGCAAGAAATAATGGGCTATGGTGCACATAAATAGTTCTCCATATCTCAATTTACCTACTTGCTCTATCGAGAATATTAGCCATGAAATTGCACCAGTAAATTAAGCTGCTGTCTCATGTTAATTACATAGGATCATAAGGATTTCAGCTTACTGCAGATGGTATAGCGACCTATACCCATATGGCCCCTCAACTGCTGCCCTTATTCCGGAAGCATGATTCCTAGCATTCAAGATTGCATCTCTTAATTTTTGTGTCCACTTCCCGGCAACTTTAATTAGAACAGTTAAATGTGACCTGCCATCTAGTGAACTAGAAGAAACACTAAAAGGATGCCACTGGAACCACGACACTTCCCTTACTTGCAGGAAGACAAAGCTGAGAGGAGTGTATGTCATGTCTAGAGGCAGCAAAAACCAACAGAAATCAAATTAGAACAATTCATAATAGACAAATTGCAACAAGAGAAGCATGTCAGCATGAAAAATTGAAAAATGTTGAAGCATTGAGATATTGATCAAGACGAAGGGTTAGTTCTTTCTACTCCACCTTATGGAACATGTAGCAACAAATTAATATTTTTGCTTATGCTTTTCTATTAATTCATTCCTGTGATCTATTTATCTATATGGTATATACTGTCATAATATTGATCGAAAAGCAGTTTTAATTGTCGTTTTTGGTGAGGAGTGTTTGAACGGAAGCACTGAGTTTCTCACTTGCCTGTAATTCAGGATGTACTAGGAAAAGATCGACATCCAACACCATATATGCAGCAAACTCTCCCATCTTCCACGACATATACAAGAAGGACACCTTTCCTGTCTGTCTTAGAATAGTTGACAAGTCCAATATCCCCCTAGCACTTTCACCACTTCTAAGACAAATCGATGTTTTTTTTTTTTTTTTTTTTTTGCTTTAACCATGATTAGCAACTTAGCCAGGATAGTGATATGAACAGACACATTAGATTGTTTAATTTGAAGAATCCATAGATATAATCCTTTCCGTTAACTAATTTCTTCCTTCAATTAATATTAAACATGAAGAACTGAAATGAATCGATCAACTGTATGCATATAATCAAGTACGAATTTCAAAAAAAAAAAAAAACCATCGACTAATAGAACATAAACTAAGCACATACGCATTGTTTTTGTCATAACCAAAACCCAAGCGCAAATCATTTTTTAAGAAAAGATTTCTCTGTATATGATGGGTGCACGTCGACACACACAAACATGATTTGTTCTAACTCACACATGATTTGTTCTGGTGTTGAGAAAAATAAGGGCAAAAGGGTAGTACTTTTGGGCTTTGATAAAGTCAATTCTACTGCTCCACATGGAAAGCATTTCGCTGAAAGCACATCCACAGTAGTCCTGGACTGCCAGAATCTCAGAAACCGGTCCATAATAAACAAGAAAACAGAACCAGCAATAATGTAGAACAGATTAATTCCAACATGTGATGCAGCAAAAATGATGAACACTGCATAGAGCTGATGGGTGTAGTAGAAGAGCTCGAAGCGCTTTCTTCTAACTGGAGAAAGCGAAGTTAACCACATCAACAGCCCAGCCAAAAGGCTTACTGCCCCAGGACAATGGGCGATACCGTCAGTTTGCCACAGAATTATCTGCAAAATTTCCACAATATACAATATTAGGTGAACACGAAGCAGGATGACTTTAACATCTCTGAGACCACCACTAATGTGCAATATGAGTTATACATAAGTGCCTTTTGGCAACAATAACATACAGTTACAGTCCCATGAATCTGCCCAACAGTAACACATACAATTACTCTTTAGAAATCGAAATCTAAACCTTTGTGACATCTAACTTTCCATGATACATGGCTCCAATTTGTAAAGTTGAATCCTTAAGCAGCCTTATGCACTAGTAAGCAAAAAGGAGAGGTGCTCAATGATCTATATCTAAACTGTAAGAAGGCCACTTCTTCTAATTGATCTGATATTCAACTTTCATGGAAAAACTAACATGTAAAAAAGACGGCAGAAAAGAAGACGAAAAAAGTTAATCAGAATTAAATTGATGTCTGGTTTGAATTTGCCGACCTTGGCTTGCAGTGTGCCCTGGGCGATCCATATTAAGACAACAACCAGACCATGCAAAGTGAGGAGGATCAACGTCACATGTCCCAACCATTTGTGGTACCTGATTGCATGTTCAAATGGAATGTCTAAAACGCGGAGAAGAATGGAGCCTCTAGCTGTGGGTATAAGAAGAAACGCAACGCAAAAGAATCCAACAGCTCCAAGACGGCGACTGAAGCAGCGGCCAAAATGGACACTGCGAGCAAAGTTCAGTAACTCAAACACTTGGACATAAATACTGCAGTTGCTACAAGGCAGTGGTAACCAGGAGGTAGAAAGGGACACTTGAAGATGTTAATGTGAATATAAAGAAACTTTGACGGGTTGGTGCAGGAAACTGCCCACGTTAGCCCATATGTGCTTCGCCAACCGTCAAGTCTTCCATTGAAAAAGAAAATGGCAATAGTTTTTCATTTTGCCCAAGCTTGTGCTCGTTATAAATGCTCACTGAACCAACCTTTTGATTGCCGCAGGTTATAAGTTTGGAATGTTCGGGTGCCCAGAGTATTAACTATTAAAGCCAATGCTTGGATTCTTAAATGATTAAAATGCCCTCATAATAGCATAGAAAAGTAAGAAAAAAATCATCTTTTCAGAAAAAAGAAGAAGAAGAAGAAGAAGAAGAAAAACTGCCTTGGGTGGATCGCTAATTTTCTAAGTAACATGAGTGCTAGTAGCTTGGAGATGAGGTGTGACATGATAAAAGGTGGGCACGAGATACGGCAAATTAATGCCTTTAAATGGCTTCCTCCATGTAGGAAGGAGTCCAAAAGTATTTTAATAGCTGAATGGGCAGAGCTAGGAGCCATGCTCTTTAATTTTTCAAAAGTTAAAATAAATTTACCATTTAAAACTTTTAAACATTTTAATTTGGCCTCCTAATAATTTTAAAAATAATGTTTAGGAATAAAAACATCTTTTTGCTTCCAAAACTCTATTTTGGACGCGTTTGGGAACGTTGAAAATGACATTTTCAGGAAAACTGGTTTTCTGAAAACACTTTTTTACGAAGGGGTGAAAAAACTACCTTTCAAAACCTGGTTCTGTCAATGCCCCACGCAAACATATAAACAATTAAAAAAAAAAAACTCATTAAAATAGTAAGAGCATTTATGAGAAGAGGGGCCTCTTTCTCTCTCTCCTGATGCACTTGCAAAATGCAAAGCAGATTACTCAGCAGAGCAGAGTTGTCTCTCTCTCCAACTTTTGCTCAGCCAACGCTCTCTGACACTACTGGCCATTGAATGGTAGTTGATTCCGCACCACCAACATTCAATCGAAACAACAAAATAGAGAATCTTGGGAACGACATAGCATAGCAGTGCTGAGTGTTGTGACTTCATCTAAACCACCGTTGCCATAATTTTTCTCTACAATTTTTCTTTTGAGTTACACGTAAATTTTAAAAAATTTCATTTATTCTACATGAAAAATTTTAAAAAATTATATTTCTGTCCTTGTTCAAAATTTTAAACTATAATTTGATCCCATTCATGAAAAATTTTATGTACCAAAGGAAGAGACTTGCGCCTATTGGCCTAACAAAACATGCCGACAAGATTCACCTGTGTTCCTGTAAGGGAGAGAATAGTCGGGGGTTGGGTACTTAAGTAGTGGATATTTATCTGAGAATCTCCCTGCTTAACAAATGACATGCATGCATGCCTAGAAAACATGGAAAACCAGATTATCAGTTCATGGGATTCTAAAGCCAGAAAATGCAGAGTCTTTCATTGGCTGTGTTTTAAGACCCTGAAAAATTATACCCATGAGCATGTAATGATAAAAAGAAAACACTTTTAAAAGGATAAAGAAATATAAAAATGTTAAAAAGTAGAAAATGTACTTTATAAAATATTTTGAAAATACCCAATCCCTTTTCTTTTTACCTTTACACGCATGCCTCATTGTTATCAGCAGGCAAGGAAAAGAAGGGAGCAAGGAATTTACAGGTCCTTCCCACTTGGGGCAAGAAACGATCCAGAGGTATAGTCTCTTATCATATAAGCAGGCAGTGCCCAAAGGATATAAGCTGCAAATGCAATAATTCCGATCAGTTCTGCAGCAGAAACCACACCAAGAGGCCCGTTTACGATGACCGGATGAGTCCATAATACCCGGAAAGATGGCAGCCTCTTCTTCTTTCTCCTGCAACCAATTTAATTTGTTCATGAGCTCTTCTGCAATGCCAAAGAAACGCATAAACTAAGAAGCGCGGTTATAGATCTTGAAGGAAGCTTATAAGCAGTAATGCCTCATACTCATTGTACTCCGTCGGAAAGAAGGCGAGATAGGCAGCCCCCAGCAGCGCAATAGCCAGAACAGGGGCGCTGAACAGAAGAAAAGGAATCCCTGCCAGTAGAGGAAATTAAAAGAAAGCAAGTGAATAAATATTGCGAAGCTAAGTTATTCTTAACTAATTTGGTGCGGTAATTGCTTCCGTTTCGTTCCTGCCTCTGATGATTAAAGAGTCATTATCTTCCCGGATCTCACCTGATGAACCATATACAGTAGTGTTGGTCATGGAAATCCATTTGGCGAGCAGTTTTCCCATGAAGTCCGTGGGAAGGAGGAAGACGAAGACGACCCATGTGAGGAAGATGGCTACCATAAGAAACTTTAAGCTGCAGCTCAGGAAAACCTTGAGGCATTGAGCAGATCTGAAGAGAAGCCCATCGTCTCCGCCAGCTTCAGCAAGGAATGGTTGCCGAGGCGAGTTTCCCTCCATGGAAGTATGGAAAAACTTAGGACTTCGATGAGCTTGGGGACAAACTTATGAAGAAACAGTGGTAAAACATAGAGAGAGAGAGAGTGGAAGATTCGAACGTGAAAAACACGCTGACTTTGATCGACTTTGACGACTGTCTGGTGGTGTTTGGTTCGTTTTGGGTGCCGGGCCTCTGCTGGCAATTATACAAGCTAACTATCAAAATTCTTGGAAATATATCAACTGAGATAAAAGAAAGAACACAAAAGTTCAACGTGGAGAAATTTCTTTACCCACCGAATTTCTCCATGGACCTTGAAGTCGATAGTGCCAAGACCTTGATATTTATATAAGGCCTTTTACAAACGACAGCTCTTTGTTTTAGGAATAGTTACGCGGGATATGTTACAAGCATTAACAGCACAATAATTCTTCTTTGATATCTTTAACTATGTATTTAGATCCATCGTAATTTTCATTTCCATGAATGTTTCCATGCATTATAATCTTCAACCTGTATAATCACCAATGCCTTCATTTACGCTGCTCTTAAACCTATGATATAAACTGACCTCGCTGGGTTTCAAATTAGGCTTCACCAGAATTAGCCTTAATTAATCGGATGAGACCACTGTAGTGAAGTATACTGAAACTGAATGCTTCACAGATTCTCTTCGTATAAAAGCACCCAACTCTGTGAAATAAACAGGTGTTCTAATTTCCAGAGTAATAATAGGAGCATCTTTACGAGAAGAACTGCACCACCAACGTATCTCTCTCTCTCCCTCACTCTCTCTCTCTCTCTACCTACCTAAAGTCTAAACAGTTGCAGAGCACAAAGGAGGCAGCAGCCAGTACTGGTACAAGACCTTTGAATGGCAGATGAAACTATTCCGCGATTTTATGCCAATATAAATGGAACCAATAGCCTCTTTAATACCGGCAGTTGTAGTGGGTACAGATACAGAAAACTAGAAGACATGTAAGGATGGGGAAGGAGAGTCCTTCAAGGGATCCAATCTCTGATGTTGGTAGGGATTTTTGTTGACCATCTGATGGGTTCCGCTTCCTCCTTAATCTTTTGTTATGTTCATGCTGCCATTCTTTTTTTTTTTGGTGTGTGGCTTTGAGCACAAGGGAGGCCCATGTGCTGCCAACAAAGGCCCTGGGCATGTCCCGATGAGAATCTCGTCTGAGTTTTTCCTGCATTCAAAGAACTTTGACAGACAGTGAATTCATTGGTGGAGCGGAGCAATTAACCCCTTCTTGACTGTACTTCTTTCCTTCCAATAATAGCCACCTGTACCATTGCATCAGTATAGAGATAGATTGGCAGGAGCAAGCCGCAAGGGAATATATATATATATATATATATATATATATATATATATATATATATATATATATATATATATATATATATATATATATATATATATATGCGTGCAGGTAAAAGTGAGAACTGTGTTTCAGTAGTAAATCGTGGTCATTTATGTAGGAGGCATTTCCTGTGATCTGTTCTTTGTTCTCTCAAGAAGCAAAGATGAGCTACGATCCCTCTTGGTTCAAATGAACATGCATATGCCTCCAATTTATTTTTCTGTTATATGTTGGGAGCACCTTGTGATCTGATCTGAATCCATGATTTACTCTTGCGGTGTTAATTCTGCTTTGCAACTTTTGGTTTTGGTGTTTATCATCAATACACGACATGTCATAGCAATTTAATTGTGAAAATAAACATGAAAGGTTGAGGCTATGCTCATGCAAAAGAGAAACTAAGAACAAACAAAATTATTGACCTCCACATGTTTTAGGCTGTATCCATTTGGATATCTAAGAAATCCCTTCTCTTTTTACAAACAGATTGTTAGGAACAACACAAAAGTCTTCTCTCGCACTCTTAAGAGGGGGTTAGAAACAATAAAGAACAAGACAAATATTTACGTGGTTCGAAGCAATAATCTCCTACGCCCACGGTTGCACATATCTTTTACTATTCACTCACAGATGAATACAGACTCTCTTAGAAGAAGCATAGTGAAAACTGCGGCACTCCTTTTAACATAAGGATTAGGGCGAAACCCGCATTTATACAAAATAACATAAATGCCCTTGCATATGAGTGTCCAATATGAATCATGTTTCATACACCAACACAGATAAGAACCTCAAGTGTTGGATGTAAGGATGTGTTCAATCAGTGTTATTTTGAGACATTTTGATGTAGTGAAAAAGAGGTGCAAAATGGAATACAGAAGGGGAAGGAAAACACAAATACCCAGGGGCGGAGGGAAGGGGGGCCCGCCTAGGCCATGGCCCCACCCGAGCCAATGATTTTTTTTTTTTTACATTTTGAAAAAATAATATTTTTTAATTGTACAATGTATTTTTTTTATTAGAATTCAGTTTGGCCCTATCCAGATCCGGAGGTCGGACTGCCGACCCACCCTTGAAGAAAATCCTGGCTCCGCCCCTGCAAATACCCATTAGAGTTTTTTCAAAACTGGTCACAAAGAGGCCTAAATGCCCTCAAATAGAGTAAAAATGGATCTCAGGATCCAGAACCAACCAAAAAAGAACAATAACTAAAAATCCAAGACAAGAAAATAAATCTGGTTGCTCCATTCTTCCCGGGTTGGAAAAGAGTGATGTCAAACGTCAGCTCCAAAGATGTACCAGTGTGAGGCTGGTCATGTTTGGACTCGGGTGTTGGTTTAGAAACTGGTTTGGGTGGCGGTCTTGAATTGGAAATACGTATGGAGGCTGTAAGATTTGGTTTTGTATGTGGACGTAAGTTATATGCCTAGATTTGATTTAGAAAGGAGATCATATCAGATTTGGGATCATCGGGTCTCTCTAAACACTGGTTCCGGCCCGATCGGACCAGGCCGAGCTAGCTTGATAATGTATTGGGCCGGCCGACTTGATTGATTGATTTTATTTTATTTTATTTGTTATTTAATAATGATGTATATTTTATTATTAAAATATATTTTATAATTAAAAGATATTTTATATTCATGAAACTTTTTCAAGTCGGATTCGGCTCATTCTAAGCATCGGACCAATCCGAACCCAACTCTTATCTGGCCAGGTCGGGCCAGGCCGAGGCCTAGGCCCAAACTTGATGCCCAGCTCAGAATGAGCCGAGCTTGGGAAAGTGTATTGTGCATCGACCCAGGTGCCATACTATTTGAACCGATCCACTCGCCATTTTAGTGGAACTGGATTGGCCTGCAACCCGCCCCAGATTCGAGATCCCACAAGGTGGGTTGAGCTCTAGCCTGTATACTTGGGCATCAGGTTGGGGACAACCGGTACCTGGAAAATCGGTCGAGCATTCAACGGGTACCTGGTTTCAGCTTGATAATAAATATTTTTTTAGTTTATTAAAAATATATATTTATTATTAAAAAATATTTTATATTTAAAAAATATTTTTTTATTGTAACTTAATCAGGCCGTCAAGCTCGGGTTTCGTTTATGAAGCTCGAGCTCGAGCCCAAGCTCAAGTTTTGAGTATGGAACCTATTCGAACTCCGGTCCGACCGGCCTGGCAATTATTAGCCTGTGCTCGGGCTCGACGCCACCCCAATTGCCCAGTGCCTGGCGGTGCACAGATCGAGCTGGCCAACACTGTCCGGCCAACAGCCGATCGGCGGCGCTTGTGCCACCACCTGGCCGGCAGTGGCATGTGCCAAGATAGGGAGAAAACCCATATGGACGCTCCATGCCGTCAGTTCAAATCGCTCCCCACTGCCTGCCGGTGCGGGGGAAGGATACGAAATGGGGCCTCTACTATCACCCGACCGGCGGTCGGTCTGCGGTGCTGATGCCGCTGCCTGGCCAGACGTTGGCAGCCAGCGGTGGCGTGGGTACATCTGAAGGAAAATCAGGGGTCTCATTGCCACATCGATGGGGGAGATGGCAGGCGAAGGCAGGTCTCGATCAAGGGCACGCGGTGCCTCCCACCACGGGGATCCGTGGCGATGGTGGTGGACATCGACTACTGTTCGACCCAGACAGAAGTTTTCTGGTACCGTTCTTCCGTCTGCCACCTGGTTATAACCTACGCCAGGTCTTGGGTTTCCACCGGCGTGCGTACATGCCAATGCTGCGCTCCCATGATGAAGTCATGTCTGCCTCTTTGCTCTCCGACGCTGGATACATCTCTGCTTCTTTGCTGCCAGACGATGGGTTTCAATTGTATATGATACTCTTCATATCCTTTTGAAAGATTCTTGTTAATTTGCAGCAATTTCTCCTTGGTTGCATATATATATTTTTACTTAAATTCAACTAAAAATTCATTCATTTCTTGCATGATATTCTCCTGGCCTTCAGGAGTCTTCCTCGGAATGTGCATCATTATGAAAAAACCAACCAAATCTCTTATACAAGTTGATACAGTAGAAAGAAGGATTTCTCTTTGAACGGACTAAATGTAAAATAGAATATAAACAAGGCCTAAATGCCTTTAAACAAGGTAAAAACGGACTTATGAATCTAGAATCAAATAAAAGAAAATAACAACTAAAACTCCAAAATAGAAAATAAATCTGGTTGCTATGGTCCTGCGTCACCTTTTCTGCTGAACAGCAAGCTGCCAATCTCATCATGCTCCGAACAATGATGTCCTCATTCAAGTTTTAGCTAACAATGCAATGCCATGATAATTGCACATCAACATAGTTAAAATTCAAAGCTAAGGCTATGGAAGTGGAAAACGGGTTGGCATATGTTTCTGCACTCTGCAGCAACGCTCGACTGAAGGCCTGGTGGACCACAAACAAGAACCCCCACATCCAAGTTGCCCCACTTTTCTGATATAGAACTGAAAATTTCTGCCAGAAACAACGGGAACAAAAAAGAATCAAATAATACATATGGTCTGAAGAATGTGTGACCCACTTGGCTTGCAGACATTCTGATCGTTTGAGTTCTGTTGTAAGAATTTTAAGATCATAATTAAACGTCTCCCTCTCTCTCACTGGATTCCTTTGTGCCTGACAAGACGGGGGTGTTTGGCAAGAGGAATACTTTGTTATCGTTCTAAATATGTGCATAAAAAATTAGGACAAATTCATAAAACACTTGTGAAAGTATCTAATCTAATCTAATGAATCTAACCCGAGTCTTGGAGCAGAAACATGAAATACTAACAAAGTGACCAATATGAGTAGTTATTTTCAAAAGAATTACCTTTATAGTTAGGCCTTCGGCCATAATGAGTAGATACCAAGGAAATTAGATCATTTGATGCATCTTTGCGGTACTCAGTGGAGCTATTTAGTCCTGCAGCATCATTGTTCTCCTCATGGACATCAAACTCCAACTTGCTGCTTTCCTGCCGATGCCAGAGCATGACAACAGGCCCTCCAAACAAGATGACACTTGCGAGCATGCAAATGATGCATACAAGTCCATTTAACCATGAGATTGATATATTTAGCTTTCCCAAGACAAATGTCGTCAGACCTTCAAGTGCTATAAACCCAAATATCGAAGAGAACATGTAGATCCCCAACCATTTCACATTCCCTGAACCAACCATAGTTGACATGCTACTGCCAGTGCGGGGAAAGTAATTCACTATCTCCCCTCCGGAATTATAATTTCCATCTTCCTGTATTAGTTTGTAGATCATGGAAGTAAGCTTATCTTCACAAATGACACTTTTAATAGTTACAATTTGAATATAAAACATACCAGCAGATTTCCTGATTCTTGTGTTACATAAGCTTGAATTTCTATATCTAAAACTTTGGGGAAGAATGCGCATATGGATGTTGTGTTAATATCAGAAAGAAGAGAAATCTCCTCTGATTTTTTCACTGACCAAACAAGTAAAATCTTTCTGGGCAGGCAATTCTTTTCTTCCTGAGATCTATGCATGATGTCCTTCAGAACGGCAATGAAGGGCGAGATGCCTATGCCCCCAGCTACCAATATGAGATTTTCGTACCTGTGGAGGTAGAAACTGCACTTTGAGACATTCAGAAAAGCAAGACTCATAGAAACTAATTAAACTTCTGCATGTATGTACCATCGTAATAGAACATATGTAATTTTAAAGCAGGGATGTGTTTTAGTTGAACTTCCAGTAATAGGTTAATGCATCACTTTAGAATATAGTCTATGCACTGATATCCAAATTCTGAAGTGCCGATACTGATGAATCTCCAACACCATATTAATTGGCCGGGTAGACGATTAATTATCTCTGCGTATAGTCTTTACTGGGCAGTTACTCATCGTAAGATTCACATGATCAACATGTGTTTTCTGAAATGTGCAGAACTGGAACATGGTTTTGAATACTGCTAACCTATTTGACTTGTTAATGCTGCAAAAGTTATTCCCGATCTGTTGTGTGTTAGGTTTAACCTGTGTTCATCGAAGCCAATTAAGCAGCCAGCTACAAGCAATTTCCACTACATTAAGTATGTATTACCAAAACAAAGTTTACCTCTCATACCACTTCAGCTAATGCAATTGATAGCAAACAGGGAAGCATGAAAGTAGAAACGATGACCAGATGAATCATTCCTCAATGTTGTCTCCGTAGTTAAGAGAACTTTCTCAATACTTGATTTTTCTTGTTTGGAAAATCTTGGTGAAACATTATCAGAAATTCTAAAGCTTCAAATATGCAGCATAATGGGAAAACCAATGAGTGGAAAATCTTTTAAAAAACCATACAGTACTGTCTCAGAATAATAATATTGAATAAATTATTTATTTTTTTATGCATTCACTCGTTGCTTTTCAAGATGAAAACAATATATTGATATTTGAACTATGCAAGAACTGTTGGCCTGCTGTGCATGTAACTTATTCTACACCATCTAAACATAGCCATGTGATCCATCGAGAAAATAAAACACGAGATATTGCACCAATAAATTAAGCTGTTGCTGTCTTAGGAGTAACTAGATAGGATTATAGAGATGTGAGCTTACTGCAGATGGTATAGCGATCTACACCCATATGATCCCTCAATTGCTGCACTTATTCTGGAATTAGCATGATTATTAGCATTCAAGATTGTGTCTCTTAATTTTCGTGTCCACCTCCCAGAAACTTTAATTAGAACTGTTAACTGCAACCTGCCATCCAGTGGACTAGAACATACACTAAAAGGATGCCACTGGAACCAGGACACCTCCCTTACTTGTAGGAAGACGAAGCTGAGGGGATTGTATCTCATGTCTACAGGCAGAAAAACCAACAGAAATTAAATTAAAACAACTCCTCGCAGACAAACCGCATCAAAAGACTCATACCAACATGACAAAACAGAAAAACGTTGAAGCATTATGGTATTGATCAAGACAAAAGGCTACTTCTATTCCACCTTATGGACCCACATAGCAACAAATATTTTTATGTATGCTTTCCTCTATTAATCCATTCCTTTCTTTATTTCATGTATATGGTGTGCTTACTGCCATAATATTAAGGAAAATAAATTTTACTTGTCGTATTTAATATTGAGCACTGTTTCAAAGGAGGCAATGAACTAGGAAAAGATCGATATCAAATATGCCCACGTATGCATGTGCTTGCTTTCTCATCTTTCACGTTATATAGAAATTAAGTTGATAGTCTCTGTGTCTTACACTCTTACTGCAATGATAAGTCCAATATCCCTAACATTTACACCACTTCTAGAACAAATCTATGTTTTTTGTTGTTTTAAGCATGATCAGCATCTTAGTCAGGAGTGATCTAGACAGCCACATGAGAACGCTTATTTGAAAAAACAGATCTAATAATCTCCATTAACTCATTCCTTCAATTAATATTAAACATGAAGGACTGAATTGACATGATCAATCGCGCATGTAGACTAGTCTTGGACCAACTTGGAAAAGAAAAACGTTGATTAGTAGAAGAGAAAGCTAAGCATATATATATATATATATATATATATATATATATATATATATGATTTTTGTCATGAAAAAGACCCAAGCATATGTAATTTGTTCTACTGTTAGAGAAATTAAATCGAAGGCCAGTAAAAGTGCAGTACTTTTGGGCTTTGATAAAGTCAATTCTACTGCTCCACATGGAAAGCATTTCGCTGAAAGCACATCCACAGTAGCCCTTGACTGCCAGAATCTGAGAAACCGATCCATAATAAACAAAAAAACTGAACCAGCAATGATGTAGAACAGATTAATTCCAACATGTAATGCAGCGAAAATGATCAAGACAGCATAGAGCTGATGGGTGTAATAAAAGAGCTCGAAGCGCTTTCTTCTCACTGGAGAAACCGACGTAACCCACATCAAAAGCCCAGCCAATAGGCTTATAACCCCAGGAAAATGAGAGACATCGTCAGTTTTCCACTGGATTATCTGAAAAATTTTCCATACACAATATTAGATGAACACAACGTAGGATAACTTTAACATCTCTGACAGCACAAAGCAATTTTCCATACACAATATTAATCACACTTTAGAAATAAAAAAAAAAAGCTTTTGAGATCTGATTTTAAAGGTTGCGCACGGCTAAAAGTCTTTAAAGTCCATACTGGGCATCGAGCAGGCCGGCCCAAGGCTTTACGAAGTCAGGTTAGGGCTGGCCTGAAGTGCTTGCCGGTGGCCCAACCCCGTATTTGAAATACTTAATATTTCATATTTAATATCACAAAAAAATTTATCGGCATGCTAAGAGTTTGTAAGGGTGCTATTGGCAACAGATGATGAGTTTCAAAGGATGCCATTAGTGACACATGAAACATGAAGAGTTTTTAGGCATTTATCGTGATGAAACCGTTTGCTAGTATCATATGAAACAAAATAAAAAATGTGGAGAGATGAGTTATATATATATATATATATATATCCCCAATATCCGGGTCGGTGAATGTTTTTAATGGGACCGGCCCATGTGACCATCAGAAGCCCCACCCTTTTATATATATGACATGGGCTTTCCTACAAATCTCTTTATTAGCATATTGGTTGGATCCAACCTTCAATTATTTATTCGTTTATTTATTTATTTATATATAGTTACAATCAATCATCTTAGTATAGAGTTTTTTTTTTTGAATCAAATAAAAATTTTTCTAACTTCGCCACCCACTTCCCGTTTTAAGTTCATGGTGAAAGTAAGAAACCAAAAAGAAAACCAGAAAAATCAGATGCAAACTAATGTCTGGTTTTTACTGACCTTTTCTGGCAGCTCACCATGGAGAGCCCAGACTATGATAAAAACCACGCCGTGCAAAGTGAAGAGAAACAACGTCACATGTCCGAGCCGCCTGTGATACCTTATTGCATGCTCGAATGGAATGTCTAAAACACGGAGAAGAAGAGAACCTCTAGCTGTAGGTATAAGAAGAAACGCAATGCAGTAGAATCCAACAGCTGCAAGACGGCGACCGACGTAGGATCCCATAGCAATATGACTGCAACGAAAGTTCAGTAACTCAAACACAGACATAATTTGCAATACCATCATATAACTTGTAGTGCAATACAGTGACTTGAATATTATATAAGCCGCAGAAGAAGCCATTATACGCACACAGGAAGTTTACGAGAGACTTTGAACCTCTGATGGGAGCCATTATACGGTGCAGTTCCTCTTGGTTAGCAGAAAAGGAAAAGGAAAAAGATGGGAGCAAGAAATTTACAGGTCCGCTCTTGGAGCAAGAAACGGTCCGGAGGTAAAGTCTCTTATTATATACGCAGGCAGTGCCCAAAGGATATAAGCTGCAAATGCAATAATTCCGATCAGTTCTGCAGCAGAAACCACACCAAGAGGCCCGTTTACGATGACTGGATGAGTCCACAATACCCGGAAAGATGGCAGACACTTCTTCTTTCTCCTGCAAAACCAATTTAATTTGTTCATGAGCTCTTCTGCAATGCCAAAGAAACGCATTATCTAAGAAGCGCGGTTATAGATCTTGAAGGAAGCTTATAAGCAGTAATGCTTCGTACTCATTGTACTCCGTGGGAAAGAAGGCGAGATAGGCAGCCCCCAGCAGCGCAATAGCCAGAACAGGGGCGCTGAACAGAATAAAAGGAATCCCTGCCAATGGAGGAAATTAAAAGAAAGCAAGTGAATAAATATTGCGAAGCTAAGTTATCCTTAACTAATTTGGTGCGGTGTTTGCTTCCGTTTCGTTCCTGCATCTCACCTGATGAACCATATACAGTAGTGTTGGTCATGGAAATCCATTTGGCGAGCAGTTTTCCCATGAAGTCCGTGGGAATGAGGAAGACGAAGACGACCCATGTGAGGAAGATGGATACCATAAGAAGCTTTAAGCTGCAGCTCAGGAAAACCTTGAGGCATTGAGCAGATCTGAAGAGAAGCCCATCGTCTCCGCCAGCTTCAGCAAGGAATGGTTGCCGAGGCGAGTTTCCCTCCATGGAAGTATGGAAAAACTTGGGACTTCAATGACCTTGGAGACATATGAACAAACAGTGGTAGAACATATATATATATATATATATATATATATATATATATATATATATATATATATATATATATATAGAGAGAGAGAGAGAGAGAGAGAGAGAGAGTGGAAGTTTCGAACGTGAAAAACACGCTGACTTTGATCGACTTTGACGACTGTCTGGTGGTGTTTGGTTCGTTTTGGGTGCCGGGCCTCTGCTGACAATTATACTTAACTATCAAAGTTCTTGGAAAAACATCAACTGAGATAAAAGAAAGAACACAAAAAGTTCAACGTGGAGAAATTTCTTTACCCACCGAAGAAGGCCTCCGTGGACCTTGAAGTCGATAGTGCCAAGACCTTGATATTTATATAAGGCCTTTTACAAACGACAGCTCCTTGTTTTAAGGAATATTTACGCGAGATATGTTACAAGCATTAACAACATAATAATTCTTCTTTGATCTCTTTAACTATTTATTTAGATCCATCGTAATTTTCATTGCCATGAATGTTGCCATGCATTATAATCTTCAACCTGTAAGCATCATCACCAATGCCTTCATTTACGCTGCTCTTAAACCTATGATATAAACTGGCCATACTGGGATTAAAATTAGGCTTCACCAGAATTAGCCTTAATTAATCGGATGAGACCACTGTAGTGAAGTAGACTGAAACTGAACGCTTCGCGGATTCTCTTCGTATAGAAGCACCCAACTCTGTGAAATAAACAGGTGTTCTAATTTCGAGAGTAATAATAGGAGCATCTTTACGAGAAGAACTGCACCACCAACGTATCTCTCTCTCTCTCCCTCACTTTCTCTCTCTACCTACCTAAAGTCTAAACAGTTGCAGAGCACAAAGGAAGCAGCAGCCAGTACTGCTACAAGACCTTTGAATGGCAGATGAAACTATTCCGCGATTTTATGCCAATATAACAACAGCCTCTTTAAATAGAGGCAATTGTAGTGGGTAGAGATACAGAGGACCAAAAGACATGTAAGGATGAGGAAAGAGAGTTCTTCAAGGTATCCAATCTCTGATGTTGGTAGGGACTTTTGTTGACCATCTGATGGGTTCCGCTTCCTCCTTAATCTTTTGTTAACTGCCTTTCTTTTTTATGTGTGTGTGTGTCTGCGTGTGTGTGTGTGTGTGGCTTTCAGCACCAGGGAGGCCCATATGCTGCCAACAAAGGCCCGGGCATGTCCCCATCAGAATCTCGTCTGAGTTTTTCCTGCATTCAAAGAACTTAGACAAACCGTGAATTCATTGGAGGAGCGTTGGAATTAACCCTTTCTTGAATGTACTTCTTTCCTTCCAATAATAGCCACCTTTACCATGTTATCATTGCATCAGTATAGAGATAGATTGGCAGGAGCATGCCGCAAGGGAAGATATATATATATATATATATATATATATATATATATATATATATATATATATATATATATATATATATATATATCTGATATATCTATGCGTGCAGGTAAAAGTGAGAACTGTGTTTCAGTAGTAGATCGTGTTCGTTTATGTAGGAGGCATTTCCTGTGATCTGTTCTTTGTTCTCTTAAAAAGAGCAAAGATGAGCTATGATCCCTCTTGGTTCAAATGAACATGCATGTGCCTCCAATTTATTTTTCTGTTATATGTTGGGAGGACCTTGTGATCTGATCTGAATCCATGATTTACTCTTGCGGAGTTAATTCTGCTTTGGGACTTTTCGTTTTGGTGTTTATCATCAATACAAGACATGTCGGAGCAATTTAATTGTGAAAATAAACATCAAAGGTTGAGGCTGTGCTCATGAAAAAGAGAAAGGAAGAACAAACAAAGTGAGGCGGTCATGTTTGGACTCGGGTGTCGGTTTAGAAACTGGCTTGGGTATGAGTTGGGAATACGTTTGGAGGTTAGAATTTTTCATATAAGATTTGGTTTTGTATGTGGATGTAAGTTATAGGTCATGAGGAGATCAAATCAGATTTGGGATAATCGGGTCTCTTTAAACTGAACACTGGTTCCGGCCCCATCAAACTCGGGCCCGGACCTAAAAAAAAGCGGCTCGAGCCGGTTTGATATTGTATCATGCCAGCCCTGGTCAACCGGATTAATTATTCTATTTTGTTTTTATTTAATATTGATTTATATTTTATTATTAAAAATATATATCATATTCAAAAAAATTTATTTTATATTATTTTGTTTTTTATTTTAACCGGGTCAAGCTCGAGCTCTAGTTTCCAGCATCTGCCAGGCTTGGACTCCGGTTTTGAGCGTCGAGCCAGTCCAAACCTGACTCTTATCTGGTCGGCTTGGGAATGTGTCTTGTGTATCAACCCGGCGCCATACTACTGAAACCGGTTCAACTGGGTCGGCTTGCAATCTGCCCCAGATTCAGGAATCACACCAGGTGGGTTGAGCTCTCTAGCCTGTACACTCGGCCATTGGGCTGGGGACAACCAGTACCCGGTTCGATCCAGTCCGAACCCCAACAATCGACCCGAGTACTCAACGGCTATCCAGTTTCAGCTCGATAATAAATAATTTTTTAAGTTTATTAAAAATATATATTTTTTGTTAAAATATTTTTTATTGTAACTAAATCGGGCCGGGCCAAGCTCGGTTTCAGATATTGAGCTCGAGCCCAGAGTTGAGCTTCGAACCTATCCGAACTCCGGTCGGACCGACCTGATTGCCAGGTCTACTAGCCTGTGCTGGGGCTCGACGCCACCCCCATTGCCCAATTGCCCAGTGCCTGGCGATCGGCCTGAGCTGGCCCACACTGTCCGGCCAACAGCCGATCGGCGGCGCATGTGCCACCACCTGGCCGGCAGTGGCATGTGCCAAGATGGGGAGGAAACCCATAGACGCTCCATGCCGTCAGTTCAAATCGCTCCCCACTGCCTGCCGGTGCATGGGAAGGACAGGAAATGGGGCCTCTACTATCACCCGACCGGCGGTCGGTCTGCGGTGCTGATGCCGCTGCATGCCAGACGTTGGCAGCCAGCGGTGGCGTGGGTTCATCTGAAGGAAAATCAGGGGTCAAATTGCCACATCGACGGGGGAGATGGCAGGCAAGGCAGGTCTCGATCAGGGCCGCGCGTCGCCTCCCACCACGGGGATCCGTGGCGATGGTGGTGGACATCGACTACTGTTCGACCCAGACAGAAGTTTTCTGGGACCGTTCTTCCCCCTGCCACCTGGTTATAACCTACGCCAGGTCTTGGGTTTCCACCGGCATGCGTACATGCCAATGCTGCGCTCCCATGATGATGTCATGTCTGCCTCTTTCATCTCCGACGCTGGACACATCTCTGCTTCTTTGCTGCCAGACGATGGGTTTCAAGTGTATCTGATACTCGTCATATCTTTTTGATAGTTTTTGTTGTTAATTTGCAGCAATTGCTCCTTGGTTGCATTTTTTTTTTCTTAAATTCAACGAAGAAATTCATTCATTTCTTGCACGATATGCTGCTGACCTTCAGGACTTTTCCCTTGGATTATGCATTATCACGATCAATATAAAAAAACGAACCAAATCCCTGATACCAAGTTGATACAATAAGAAAGAAGGATTTCTCTTCTAAGGCCCGATCAATGCCTACCTAATCCAGGGATAATAGAAAAAATTGCAAAATAGAATATAAAAGGTGAAAAGAAAACAAAAATAACCTTTATGGTTTTTTTTATTCATTAAAAAACTGATTATAAATGAGGCCTAAATGCCTTCAAATAGGGTAAAAACGGATTTATGAATCTAAAATCAAATAAAAGAAAATAACAAATGAAAAGTCAAAATATGAAAATAAATATGGTTGCTCTGCTCCTGCGTCACATTTTCAGCTGAACAGCAAAGCAAGCTGCCAATCTCATCAAGCTCCGAACAATTATGTCCTGATTCAAGTTTTAGCAAACAATGCAATGCATTGACAATTGCACATCAACATAGTTAAAATTCAAAGCTAAGGCTATGGAAGTGGAAAACGGGTCGGCATATGTCCCTGCACTCTGCAGCAACGCTCGACTCAAGGCCTGGTGGACCACAAACGAGAACCCCCACATCAAAGTTCCCCCACTTTTCTGATATAGAACTGAAAATTTCTGCCATAAACAATGGGAATAGAAAAGAATCAGATAATAAATATGATCTGAAAAATGTCTGACCAACCTGGCTTGCAGACATTCTCATCCTTTGAGTTCTGTTTTAATGAATTTTAAGATCATAATTAAACGTCTTCCTCTCTCACAAAGGTATCTACTTTATTATTGTTTTAAGTATGTGCATCACAAATTGGGGCAAATTCATGAAACATTTGTGAAAGTATCTAATCTAATGAACCTATCTTGAATCTTGGAGCAGATACATGAAGAAATACTAACAAAGTGACCTATATGAGCAGTTATGTGCAAAAAGATTACCTTTATAGTTGGGCCTTTGGCCATAATGAGTAGATACCAAGGAAAGAAGATCATTTGATGCATCTTCGCGGTACTCAGTGGAGCTATTTAGTCCTGCAGCATCATTGTTCTCCTCATGGACATCAAACTCCAACTTGCTGCTTTCCTGTCGATGCCAGACCATGATAACCGGCCCTCCAAACAGGATGACGCTTGCGAGCATGCAAATGATGCATACTAGTCCATTTAACCATGAGATTGATATATTTAGCTTTCCCAAGACAAATTCCGTCAGACCTTCAAGTGCTATAAACCCAAATATCGAGGAGAACATGTAGATCCCCAACCATTTCACACTCCCTGAACCAACCATAGTTGACATGCTACTGCCAGTGCGGGGAAAGTAATTCACTATCTCCCCTCCGGAATTATAATTTCCATCTTCCTGTATTAGTTTGTAGATCATGGAACTGAGCTCATCTTCACAAATGCTACTTTTAATAGTCACAATTTGAATATAAAGCATACCAGCAGTCACAATTTGAATATAAAGCATACCAGCAGATTTCCTGATTCTTGTGTTACATAAGCTTGAAATTGTATATCTGAAACTTTGGGGTAGAATGCGCGTATGGATGTTGTATTAATATCAGAAAGAAGAGAAAGCTCCTCTGATCTTTTTACTGACCAGACAAGCAAAATCTTTCTGGGCAGGCAACACTTTTGTTCTTGAGCTCTAAGCATGATGTCCTTCAGAACGGCAATGAAGGGCGAGATGCCTATGCCCCCAGCTACCAATATGAGATTTTCGTATCTGTGGAGGTAGAAACTGCACTTTGAGTCATTCAGAAAGGCAAGACTGGTAGAAACTAATTAAACTTCTACATGTATGTACCATTGTAATAGAACATATGTAATTAAAAGCAGGAATGTGTTTTAGTTGAACTTCCATTAATAGGTTACTGAATGATTTTCAAATATAGTCTATGCACTGATATCCAAACTCTGAAATGCCGATACTGATGAATCTCTGACACCATATTAATTGGTCGGGTAGATGATTAACTAACTCTGCATACATTCTTTACTGGGCAGTTGCTCTTCGTAAGATTCACATGATCTACAGGTGCTTTCTGAAATGTGCAGACTAGAACATGATTTTGAAAATTGCTAACCTATTTGACTTGTTAATGCTACAAAAGTTATTCCAGATCTGTTGCGTCTTAGGTTTAACTTGTGTTCATCTAAGCCAATTCAGCAGCCAGCTATAAGCAATTTCCACTACATTAAAAAATTCTAAAGCTTGAAAAGATATTAAACATAATGGGAAAAGCAATGAGTGGAAAATCTTTTAAAAAACAATACAGTAATGTCTCAGAATAATAATATAGAATAAATTATGTTATTTATTTACGGTTTCAATCATTGGGTTCAAGCCGAAAACAATATACTGATATTTGAACTATGCAAAAACTGTTGGGCTGCAGTGCACGTAATTCATTCTACACATATAAACTTAGCCATTTGATCTATCGAGAAAACAAAACACGCGATATTGCACCAATAAATCAAGCTGCTGCTGTTAGGATCATAGAGATGTGAGCTTACTGCAGATGATATAGCGGTCTACACCCATATGATCCCTCAACTGCTGCACTTATTCTGGAATTAGAATGATCCTTAGCATTCAAGATTGTGTCTCTTAATTTTCGTGTCCACCTCCCGGAAACTTTAATTAGAACTGTTAAATGCAACCTGCCATCTAGTGGACTAGAACATACACTAAAAGGATGCCATTGGAACCAGGACACCTCCCTTACTTGTAGGAAGACGAAGCTGAGAGGATTGTATATCATATCTAGAGGCAGCAGAAGCAACAAAAATTAAATTAAAACAACTCTTCATAGACAAATCGCATGAAGAGACTCATACTAACATGAAAAAGAGAAAAATGTTGAAGCATTATGGTACTGATCAAGACAAAAGGCCACTTCTATTCCACCTTATGGGCCACATAGCAACAAATATTTTTATATATGTTTTCCTCTATTAATTCATTCCTTTCTTTCTTTCATGTATATGGCGCACTTACTGTCATAATATTAAGGATAATAAATTTTACTTGTCGTATTTAATATTGAGCACCGTTTCAAAGGAAGCTATGAGTCTATCACTTGCCTGTCATTGAGGATGAACTAGGAAAAGATCGTTATCAAACATTCCCACATATGCATGTGCTTACTTTCTCATCTTTCACGTTATATAGAAATTAAGTTGGTAGTTCCTTTGTCTTACTGCAATGACAAGTCCAATATCACTAACATTTGCACCACTTCTAGAACAAATCTATGTTTTCTGTTGTTTTAATCATGATTAGCATCTTAGTCAGGAGTGATCAAGACAGCCACATGAGAACTTTTACTTTGAAAAAACAGATATAATAATCTCCATTAACTCATTCCTTCAATTAATATTAAACATGAAGGACTGAATTGACATGAACAATTGCACATGTAGACTAGTCTTGGATCGACTTGGAAAAGAAAAATCTTGATTAGTAGAAGAGAAAGCTAAGCATATATATATATGATTTTTGTCATGAACAAAACCCAAGCATATATAATTTGTTCTACTGTTAGAGAAATTAAATTGAAGGCCTGTAAAAGAGCAGTACTTTTGGGTTTTGATAAAGTCAATTCTACTGCTCCGCATGGAAAGCATTTCACTGAAAGCACATCCACAGTAGCCCTTGACTGCCAGAACCTGAGAAACCGATCCATAATAAACAAAAAAACTGAACCAGCAATGATGTAGAACAGATTAATTCCAACATGTAATGCAGCGAAAGTGATGAAGACTGCATAGAGCTGATGGGTGTAGTAAAACAGCTCGAAGCGCTTTCTTCTCACTGGAGAAATCGAAGTAACCCACATCAATAGCCCAGCCAAAAGGCTTATAACTCCAGGAAAATGAGAGACGTCGTCAGGTTTCCACTCGATCATCTGAAAAATTTTCCATACACAATATTAGGTGAACACAATGCAGGATTACTTTAACATCTCTGAGAGCACAAAATAGTAGCAAATAATACTTATATTAATCAAACTTTAGAAATCAAAAGTTTAAGCCATACTGTATATGCAATCCATGATCTATATGTAGGGCTGGGCGGGCCAGCCCAAGGCTTTACAAAGTCACGTTAGGGCTGACTCGAAGTTCTTGCCCGTGGCCCAAGCCCGGCCCTCTTAATTATTGGGCTGGGTGCAGTCCATGATCTATATGTAGGGCTGGGCGGGCCAGCCCAAGGCTTTACAAAGTCATGTTAGGGCTGACTCGAAGTTCTTGCCGGTGGCCCAAGCCCCGACCTCTTAGTTATTGGGCTGGGTCCAACCGTCGACTTTGTCCCTGCGAGTACCTACTTCGATAAGCACCCATATTTAAAACCTTTAATATTTTATATTTTAATATCTCATAAACCCCGCCAATCATGGGCCGGGTACCCAACCACCCATCCCCTTATATATATATGACATTGGATTTTCTTACAAATCTCTTTATTAGCATACTGATTGGATCCAACCTTTTTACTTATTTATATTTTTGTGCTCTCAATCATTTATTTGTTTATTTATTTATTTATATATAGTTCCCATTAATCATCTTACTAACAGAAAAAAAAAAAAAAAAAGAGACGAAAAATCAGATGCAAACTGATGTCTGGTTTTTACTAACCTTGTCTGGCAGCCAACCAAGGCGAGCCCAGGATATGATAAAAACCACGCCGTGCAAAGTGAAGAGAATCAACGTCACATGTCCGAGCCGCCTGTGATACCTTATTGCATGCTCGAATGGAATGTCTAGAACGCGGAGAAGAAGAGAACCTCTCGCTGTGGGTATAAGAAGAAACGCAGTGCAGTAGAATCCAACAGCTGCGAGACGGCGACCGACGTAGGATTCCATATAATCACTGCAACCAAAGTTCAGTAACTCAAACACAGACATAATTTGCAAGACCATCGTATAACTTGTAGGGCAATACAGTGACTTGAATATTATATAAGCCGCAGAAGAAGCCATTATACGCACACAGGAAGTTTACGACAGACTTTGAACCTCTGATGCTCCCACGCTAAAACGACGAAGAAAAAAATAAATCATTTTCTGCCGGGGACTAAGGCCCAAGCACTAAGTCCCTTTGATGTGTAGTTGGATGAGAACTGTTTTCGATGTAAGGAGTCTTTAATTAAATTAAGCTTGTTTACATGACGGTCAAAGGCAGATTTATATTAAATTGAGGGGGTTTGAATGACAGTTGAAAACCAACTTTTGCCTTGGGAACATCATTTCAGGCAGATTTGGATGATCATTCAAATTGGACTCTTCAAAATCCTGTTAGTTTTGCCGATAAAATGGGAATATATAACAAAATTTGAGGACAAGAGGTCTCCTAGGTAAATTCGTAAAAAAATAAACTGCAAAAACAGAATAAAAAAGGAAAAATATACAATACAGTGCAGAGAAAAATAAGAGAAAAGGAAAAGACGGCGCGACACAGTCACCTAGCCGCAGACGGACATCGGCGCTTCAACCGAATGAAAAACTGGACATCCCCTTCACAAATGAATTAAAAGGCCTAGAAAACCCGACTTCACAAATGTTTTTTGAGGCAAACATCCAAACTAGATTTCAGAAACTGAGTTTTAAATCAAGTTATAGTTTTTAGAAAAGAGTTTTGTTTATGGGGTGCCATCTAAACGCCCCTTGGTTTTGACAGAAACGCTGACAGGTTATAATTCACACGAAGCACCAATTTTTGTATTGCCATAGAAATACGAAAACCTAAGATCGTGTGGTGGCCACTTCTTATGCTATAATCTCTCTCTAATTGGTACTTGCAAAAGCACGGCCTTGTACCCATCGGCCTACAAAACTAATGCTTTCAAGAATATTCACCCGTCGTCTTCCTGTAAGCATTCTTCGTACTACAGTAGTACTGGATTTTTCCTAATTCAGCAACTCCCTCTCATCAGAACTAAATGCATCCAACAGGCATGGAAGATTTGTTACATGGATGGGATCCTAAGCCTGGAAATGTAAGTCTTTCAGGTGAGCGGAACGAAAAATCTTACTGCCCATGGTCTGAAGCTACGTTCAGACGGGACAAACTTATGTGTTTCTCCCTTCAATGAACAACAGTGCCTACCACCCTTTAAACCAGTGGTTTACTAACCAACCAACTATGCTATGTTCGTTCGCAAAGGGAGACCATGGTGCAGTTTCTCTTGGTCATCAGCAGGAAAGAAAAAGGAAAAGTGGGGTGTATGAAATTTACAGGTCGGCTCTTGGAGCAAGAAACGGTCCGGAGGTAATGTCTCTTATTATATATGCAGGCAGCGCCCAAAGGATATAAACTGCAAATGCAATTATCCCGATCAGTTCTGCAGCAGAAACCACACCAAGAGGCCCGTTTACGATGACCGGACGAGTCCACAATGTCCGGGAAGATGACGTCCGCTTCTTCTTTATCCTGCAACCAATTTAATCTGTTCATGAGCTTTTCTGCAATCCCAAAAAACGCATTAGCTGAAAAGCACAGTTCGACAAGATCTTGAAGGAAGCTCATAAGCAGTGAGGCCTCATACCCATCGTACTCCGCGGGAAAAAAGGCGAGGTACGCAGCCCCCAGAAGCGCAATAGCCAGAACGGGGGCGCTGAACAGAAGAAAAGGAATCCCTGCCAATGGAGGAAATTAAAAGAGAGCAAGAGAACAAATATTGCTGAAGCTAAGTTATTCTTCTCCTGTCTCTGATCTGATGATTAAAGAATCATATTATCTCCAGGGTCCTTACCTGATAGACCATATACTGTAGTGTCGGTTATCGAAATCCATTGGGCGAGCAGTTTTCCCATGAAGTCGGTGGGGAGGAGGAAGATGAAGGCAACCCAGGTGACAAAGATGGCTGCCATAAGAAGCTTTAGCCCATAGCGCAGGAAAAGTTTCAGGCCTTCAGCGGACTTGAGGAGAAGCCCACCTTCTGATCCACCATCTTCAGCAAGGAGTGGTTGCCAAGCAGAATTTTCGTCCATGGAAACGTGGAAAAAGTTAGCACCTGGATAAGCTTGATAAGAAAGCCAGATGCTGCTTAATTTATAACAATAATGATCTTCGTATTTTGAGATTTTAATGCAATGAAAAGTCAGCATATTTTCAGCACCTTGAACAATTTTCACTTAGTAAAAAATCTACCTCATAAATATTAACCTCAAAGAGACACTGTAATGTGCATACCTCCTTAGCTGAGACAATTAAGCAAAGTTTTGCAGCCGATACTGAGCTGTGTCAGAGCTCCTTACGAGCACCAGATGATCACTTCGCAGACTACAAAAAGGAAGTAGGAGTACAAAATTCCACAAGAGCGATGAAGCTCTCCACTAGCTTTCATATACACATAATTTAAAAGCAGTGGCGCAATATTCCACCAACTTTTATATATGCATATAAAATAATACAAATCTGCCTACGAATGGTCAAAAATTGAAAAGTTGTTCTTAAAAAGTACTGTTAATTGTTGCTAAAAACACTGTGACTGCCCTATATACTGTCGTTAAGCTTTTAAGGCAATTGTTCATTAGTAACAGTTTTTTTAACTTTTAACTGTCTAGCAATATCTAATACAACTTGAATTATTAGTATCATCATCATTATTATATAAAGACTGAAATTAAATGTTGACTACATATAGAAAGACCGGGTCCCAACCAAGTGCAATCATAAATGATTGTTCAAATTCCAACACCCTCCCAACTAAACTTAAAGGTGAGATGTACAAGCGGGTGGCTCCTTAGTTTTACTCGAGGGGCTCAGTAGAGAGTGAGTTGCATGCACTGGGGTGGTGCACATAATATATGTGCACTAAAAAAACAGAGATTTTATGGATTTTTGAAAAAAAAAAGTGTTTTTTGAACTTTTGACTGTTTCATACTTTTTCTTACAATGACTTATTTTTACTATTAAGAGTGTTATGATCATTACACACCGGTACACAATTTTTTTGTGCATTGGATGATGTATGTAACCAGTTTGCTTCAATGGATGTGTGGTCTTGGTCATAATTGGCAAGTTTGTCACTTTGAGGAATCACTTATTCAGTCTCTTTTTTGTGGGTTTTTTTCCTATAAAAGTTTATTTATTAATTATGATATTTTTTTGTCATTGTTAAATGACTTTTGATATTATCGTATATAACCAGCTTCGTCCAGTAGTTGGTAGCTCGCTCTCTCTCTCTCTCTCTCTCTCTCTCTCTCTCTCTCTCTCTCTCTCTCTCTCTCTCTCTATATATATATATATATATATATATATATATATATATATATATATATATATATATATATATATAGCATTTATTGAGGAACTGCCAGTTCATGCAACATCTCTAATCAAAGACTTTTGTGGCATTATCTCATCGGGGGTAAATGTTAAGAGAGATTCAATAATTATGGAGGCACCATAAATCCAAAATGGGGTCAGCATACCATGGTCCATTTGGATCTTCACAATCTGGTGGGAGCTGTGGTATGCCGGGCATGAAGTATAACTTTTTAAAAATTTTATATAAGTTAAATGAAAAAATTGTAAATTTACATGTATTTTTTAAAAAACAAATTGAGGGGGCCAATAGCCCCTGCCTCCCCCTACTTTCCCCTTGGCTAAACAGATTCTATATGACAGTTGTTTGGCTTCAACCAAATGTTGCTAAAAACTTGTATGCATAACGTCCATTATTTGAGACTTCGCGCAGCATTCGGTCCTGCATTCCTACCTTTCTAACACCTTGTTGGGACTTATGTATATTAAACTTTAAACTTTTATATTTACATATAAATATTTAAAGTTTTTAAAATCTGAAGGGAACCAAGGCCCTTTGTGCATTTCTAGACCATGTACTTATGGGTAACGTTGCGGCCACACATTTGAGCCCAGTCTCTAGCAGGTGTTAAATCTTGTCACTTTTAAGTCGTGTTTGATTCCCTGCATATCTCAAGACATACAGTCACTTTTAAGTTTTGAGCATCGAACCTATTCGAACTCCGGTCGGACAGAACTGGCAATTATTAGTCTGTGCTAGGAAACCAAATTCCTAGGATTTGGTCCGGTATAGGCCTAAGTTTAGTTTTGGAGTCGAGTTCAAAACCCAAGTCCCTGGAGTCGGGTTTGCGCGAGTCTAGGGAGGTCATCTAGTCGAGTTGAGCCTAGCTCGAGGAGGCTAGATGGGTGTGCTAAGCAAGGGTTTCCATCTTGAGATCACATGGCTCAAGAGGAGTTTTTATTCATGAGTTACACTTAGAGTTTGGTTCTCTTTATTTGATTTGACTACATAATCACTTACCAAGTCGGGGTGTGACTTGGATATATATCGCTTTCATTTTGTTTATGCACTTCTATTTTGAGTTTGGAGTTGGATTCATGATTGGAATCCGGATTTGGTAACACATGTATATAACGGTTTAGATTTTGGAACTCATTATGCACTTGAAGAATTATTGAGTTATTTGCCAAATCCCTCTCTCTCTCATCACGTCTTCCCCTCTCCTAACGTTTCTCCTCTCTTCACGTCAATCCCTCTCTCCCTTGTCTTTCCCCCTCTTGTCTCCCTCTCCTCTCTTCTGTTCCCTCGTCGTCCCCTCTTTAGTCACATTATCTCCAACGCTGAAGAAGAAGGAGCGGCGATTCCTCTAGGCGAGCCACGGCCCTAGGGGGATTTTCAACACTTGGACTTCACCTCGGATCAGCGTGTCTTGGGTGCAATTCCTCTGCCATAACAGAGGAGTTAGAGGCTAGACGTGCAAAGGAGGCTGCGGTTCCATCCCCTGTAGCGCAGCAACCCATCGTGAATCAAGAAAGAAAGGTTACATCGTTTCCGTTTTGGAATTGTCGAAGTACGTGTTGGCTAAGTTTAGTTTTGGATTTCTCGTGGGAGGAGCTGGGACTCTTGAGTCACAGCCAAGATTCCATCATCTTCCTCGCGTGGAAGGCACTCCTAAACTTGGTTTTAGAAGGATTCCAAAGGGGACGTGCTTGCCAACGTTGAAAGAAAGTTCAAATTTAGTCTAGTAAGGGCCGATCTTCTTCAAGGAAAAACACGGAGCCTTGCTGGAGTTTTCACCGGAAAATCAGTATTTCATCATCAAGATCCACGGTGGAATACTTATACCATCAAAACCAACCAAGAAGCATAGGAGAAAAATCAGCGCGAGAAAAGAAGAAGAAGAACGGCCAAGGCGTTTGCAAAATACAAGTTGCCAACAAGTTCTGGAATTCCGATCAACTCTGCTCTGTTTCCAGCTACCTTCAGCGCCCAAGGTCTGATTTGGCCCCTATACCAAGGCTCTATGACCGAGCTTCCATCACTTGACCGTAGCTAGGGTATTCCTCAGCTCTAGACCGAGCTGCCCAAGTCAAAACCAGCATTACAAAGTTCAAGAGGCGTGCATCCTTGGGTGAACTCTCATCGCCCAAGTGACTTAGGCCGACCCACTTCCGCCTCATCCGTGTGCTACCACGGCACTTAGCCAGGCGGGCTGAGCTAGGAGATCTTTCCTGCCTCCTTGATACCCATCAGTAGCAATCGAGTCGCAGCGCCCCATCCTGCTGTATCAGCTGGTGCTTCAGTTTCAATCAGATTACAGAGGAAGACTGAGCGGCGTCCTCTTCATTTTGGTGCGCCATTCCTCAAGTGATTCCCAGATTCCTCGGCAGATCGAGGTCAGGCCGTCTTCGTGAGTGAGATTTTCATCATTACTATTGTAATCATCTTGCTTAGTGCCGCTTAACTCTCCCTAGAGATGTAAGGACCCTCTACGAGGATCTTGGGGAAGTAGGATCGACTCTAGGACCGGGCTGTCGCCTATACCGGAGTTAGGTCCTACCAGATACCAAGTTGATACAATAAGAAAGAAGGATTTCTCTTCTAAGGCCCGATCAATGCCTACCTAATCTAGGGATAATAGAAAGAAATGCAAAACATAATATTAAAGGTTAGAAGAAAACATGAATAACCATTATCGTTTTTTTCTATTCACTAAAAAACTGGTTATAAATGAGGCCTGAATGCCTTTGAATGGGATAAAAACGGATTTATGAATCTAGAACCAAATAGACGAAAATATTAAAATGAAATACTAAATATGAAAATCAATCTGGTTGCTCTGCTCCTGCGTCACATTTTCAGCTGAACAGCAAGCTGCCAATCTCATCAAGCTCCAAACAATTATGACCTCATTTAAGTTTTAGCTAACAATGCAATGCATTGATAATTGCACATCAACGTAGTTAAAATTCAAAGCTGAGGCTATGGAAGTGGAAAACGGGTTGGCATATGTTCCTGCACTCCGCAGCAACGCTCGACTCAAGGCCTGGTGGACCACAGACGAGAACGCCCACATCCGAGATCCCCCACTTTTCTGATATAGAACTGAAAATTTCTGCCAGAAACAATGGGAACAGAAAAGAATCAGATAAAAAATATGATCTGAAGAATGCGTCACCCACCTGCAACGGATTACCTTGATAGTTAGGCCTTTGGCCATAATGAGTAGATACCAAGGAAAGAAGATCATTTGATGCATCTTCGCCGTACTCAGTGGGGCTATTTAGTCCTGCTGCATCACTGTTCTCCCTATGGACATCAAACTCGGACTTGCTGCTTTCCTGCCGACGCCAGAGCATGATAACAGGCCCTCCAAACAAGATGACGCTGGCGAGCATGCAGATGATGCATGTAAGTGCATTTAACCATGATAACGTTGATATATGTAGCTTTCCCAATACAAATTCCGTCAGACCTTCAAGTGCCATAAACCCAAATATCGAAGAGAACATGTAGATCCCCAACCATTTCACACTCCCTGAACCAACCATAGTTGACATGCTACTGCCAGTGTTGGGAAAGTAATTCACTATCTCCCCTCCGGAATTATAATTTCCATCTTCCTGTATTAGTTTGTAGATCATGGAACTAAGCTCATTTTCGCAAATGCTACTTTTAATAATCACAATTTGAATATAAAACATACCAGCAGATTTCCTGATTCTTGTGTTACATAAGCTTGAATTTCTAAATCTAAAACTTTGGGGAAGAATGCGTGTGTGGATGTTGTATTAATATCAGAAAGAAGAGAAAGCTCCTCTGATCTTTTCACTGACCAAACAAGCAAAATTTTTCTCGGCAGGCAATCCTTTGCTTCCTGAGCTCTATGCATGATGTCCTTCAGAACGGCAATGAAGGGCGAGATGCCTATGCCCCCAGCTACCAATATGAGATTTTCGTATCTGTGGAGGTAGAAACTGCACTTTGAGTCGTTCAGAAAAGCAAGACTTAATCAAACTTCAGCATGTATGTACTATCGGAATAGAACATATGTAACTAAAAGCAGGAATATGTTTTAGTTGAACTTCCAGTAATAGGTTACTGAATGATTTTAGAATATAGCCCATGCACAGATATCCAAACTACGAAATGCCGATACTGATGAATCTCTGACACCCTATTAATTGGTCGGATAGACGATTAATTATCTCTACATATAGTCTTTACTAGGCTGTTACTCATCATAAGATTCACATGGTCTACAGGTGCCTTCTGAAATGTGCGGGACTAGAACATAATTTCAAATATTGCTAACCTATTTGACTTGTTAATGCTGCAAAAGTTACTCCAGATCTGTTGCGTGTTAGGTTTAACCCGTGTTCATCTATGCCAATTAAGCAGCCAGCTACGTTCAGCTAATGCAATTGATAGAAGACAGGGAGGCAAGAAAAGTAGAAACGATGACCAGATGGATCATTCCTCAATGTTGTCTCCGTTGTTAAGAGAACTTTTCCAATACTTGATTTTTCTAGTTGGGAAAATCTTGGTGAAACATTATCAGAAATTCTAAAGCTTCAAAACATATGAAGCATAATGGGAAAAGCAATGAGTGGAAAATCTTTTAATATTGAATGAATTGTGTTATTTTTTATGGTTTCAAGACGAAAACAATATATTGATATTTGAACTATGCAAGAACGGAAGAGCTGCAGTGCACGTAAATGATTCTACACATCTAACTTAGCCATTTGATCTATCGAGAAAATAAAACACGAGATATCGCACCAATAAATTAAGCTGCTGCTATGTTAGAGTAACTAGAAAGGATCATAGAGATGTGAGCTTACTGCAGATGGTATAGCTATCTACACCCATATGATCCCTCAACTGCTGCACTTATTCTGGACTTAGCATGATTCTTAGCATTCAAGATAGTGTCTCTTAATTTTTGTGTCCACCTCCCGGAAACTTTAATTAGAACTGTTAACTGCGACCTGCCATCTAGTGGGCTAGAACATACACTAAAAGGATGCCATTGGAACCGCGACACCTCCCTTACTTGTAGGAAGACGAAGCTGAGAGGATTGTATCTCATATCTAGAGGCAGCAGAACCAACAGAAATTAAATTAAAACAACTCTTCATAGACAAATCACATCAAAAGACTCATGCCAACATGAAAAACAGAAAAATGATGAAGCATTATGGTATTGATCAAGACAAAAGGCTACTTTTATTCCACCTTATGGACTGCATTGCAACAAATATTTTTTATATATGCTTTCCTCTATTAATCCATTCCTTTCTTTCTTTCATGTATATGGTGTACTTACTGCCATAATATTAAGGAAAATAAACTTTACCTGTATTTAATATTGAGCACTGTTTCAAAGGAAGCTATGAGTCTTTTACTTGCCTGTAATTGACGATGAACTAGGAAAAGATCGATATCAAATATTCCAACATATGCATGTGCTTACTTTCTCATCTTCCACGTTATATAGAAATTATGTTGATAGTTCATGTGTCTTACACTCTTACTGCACTTGTAAGTCCAATATCCCTAACATTTACACTTGTAGAACAAATGTATGTATTTTTGTTGTTTTAAACATGATTAGAATCTTATCATCAGGAGTGATCTTGACAGCCACATGAGGACGTTTAATTTGAAAAAACAGATCTAATAATCTCCATTAACTCATTCCTTCAATTAATATTAAACATGAAAGACTGAATTGACATGATCAATTGTGCATGTAGACTAGTCTTGGTCCAATTTGGAAAAGAAAAACGTTGATTAGTTTTAGAGAAAGCTAAGCATATATATATGATTTTTGTCATGAACAAAACCCAAGCATATATAATTTGTTCTACTGTTAGAGAAATTAAATTGAACGCCTGTAAAGAAGCAGTACATTTGGGCTTTGATAAAGTCAATTCTACTGCTCCACATGGAAAGCATTTCACTGAAAGCACATCCACAGTAGCCCTTGACTGCCAGAACCTGAGAAACCGATCCATAATAAACAAAAAAACTGAACCAGCAATGGTGTAGAACAGATTAATTCCAACATGTAATGCAGCGAAAATGATGAAGACTGCATAGAGCTGATGGGTGTAGTAAAAGAGTTCGAAGATCTTTCTTCTCACTGGAGAAACCGAAGTAACCCACATCAATAGCCCAGCCAAAAGGCTTATAACCCCAGGAAAATTTGCGATTTCGTGAGTTTTCCACTCGATTATCTGAAAAATTTTCGATACACAATATTAGATGAACACAACGCAGGATAACTTTAACATCTATGACAGCACAAAGCAATTTTCCATACACAATATTAATCATACTTACTTTAGAAATAAAAAAAAAATTAAGCTTTTGATATCTGATTTTAAAGGCTGCGTGCACGGCTAAAAGTCTCTAAACTTTGAACTTTATACCCGTTGGTTGCCTAGTTTGATGAACCCCATATTTGAAATCTTTAATATTTCATATTTAACCTTTTTACTTATTTATATTTTTTTGCCTTCAATTATTTTTTTTGTTTATTTATTTATTTATATATAGTTTCCATCAATCATCTTACTATATATTAAAGAGGTTTGTTTTAATCAAATAAACATTTTTCTAACTTCGCCACAGGCTTCTCGTTTTAAGTTCACGGTGAAAGTCCGCTTTAAGTTCTTTGTGAAAGTAAGAAACCAAAAAGAAAACCAGAAAAATCAGATGCAAACTAATGTCTGGTTTTTACTGACCTTTTTCTGGCAGAATACCTTGGCTAGCCCAGGATATAATAAAAACGACGCCGTGCAAAGTGAAGAGAATCAACGTCACATGTCCGAGCCACCTGTGATACCTTATTGCATGCTCGAATGGAATGTCTAAAACACGGAGAAGAAGAGAACCTCTAGCTGTGGGTATAAGAAGAAAAGCAATGCAGTAGAATCCAACAGTTGCAAGGCGGTGACCGACGTAGGCTACCATTAAACCACTGCAACGAAAGTTCAGTAACTCAAACACAGACATAATTTGCAATACCATCATATAACCTGTAGTGCAATACAGTGATTTCAAATTATATAAGCCGCAGAAGAAGCCATTTTACGCACGCAGGAAGTTTACGAGAGACTTTGAACCTCTGATGCTCCAACGCTAAAACGACGGAAAAAAAAAAATCATCTTCTGCCGGGGACTAAGGCCCAAGCACTAACTCCCTTTGATGTGTAGTTGGATGAGAAGTGAGAACTGTTTTCGATGTAAGGAGTATTTAATTAAATTAAGCTTGTTTAGATGACGGTCAAATACTGATTTATAAAAAATTGAGGGGGTTTGAATGACAGATGAAAACCAACTTTTGCCTTGGGAACATCATTTCAGGCAGATTTGAATGACTGCATTCAAGAATATTCGCCTGTCAGTCTTCCTGTAAGCGTACTTCGTACTACAGTAGTAGTGAATTTTTAATAATTATGCAACTCCCTCTCATCAGAAATAAATGCATCCAACAAGCATGGATGATTACTTACATGCATGGGATCCTAAACCTGAAAATGTAAAGTCTTTCAGGTGAGCGGAAGGAAAGCTTACTGCCCAAGATTCAAAGGAACAAACTTACGTGTTTTCTCCCTTCAATGAATAACAATGCCTTTGCGTTCTTATTAACCTGTCAGCCCAACCAATTCTCGGACCAAGTCATTAATTGACTTTATTTTGAGACGTGGTTTTAAGACGTGGTTAGCCCACTGTGCAGTTCCTCCTGGTCGCGAGCAGGAAAGGAAAAGAAGGGAGCAAGAAATTTACAGGTCCGGTCTTGGAGCAAGCATCGGTCCGGGGGTAATGTCTTTTATTATATACAGAGGCAGTGCCCAAAGGATATAAACTGCAAATGCAATTATCCCGATCAGTTCTGCAGCAGAAACGACACCAAGAGGCCCGTTTACGAGGACCGGATGAGTCCACAATGTCCGGGAAGATGACGCCCGCTTCTTCTTTCTCCTGCAACCAATTTAATATGTTCATGAGCACTTCTGTAATGCCAAAAAAAGCATTAGCTGAGAAGCACAGTTATAGACAAGATCTTGAAGGAAGCTCATAAGCGGTGAGGCCTCATGCCCATCGTACTCCGTGGGAAAAAAAGCGAGGTACGCAGCTCCCAGAAGCGCAATAGCCACAACAGGTGCGCTGAACAGAAGAATAGGAATCCCTGCCAATGGAGGAAATTAAAAGAGAGCAACAGAATAAATATTGCTGAAGCTAAGTTATTCTTCTCCTGCCTACGATCTGATGATTGAAGAATCATATTATCTCCTGGGTTCTTACCTGATAAACCATATACTGTAGTGTTGGTTATCGAAATCCATTGGGCGAGCAGTTTTCCCATGAAGTTGGTGGGGAGGAGGAAGATGAAGGCAACCCAGGTGACAAATATGGCTGCCATAAGAAGCTTTATGCCATAGCTCAGGTAAAACTTCAGGCCTTCAGCGGACTTCAGGTGAAGCCCACCTTCTGATCCGCCATCTTCAGCAAGGAGTGGTTGCCAAGCAGAGTTTTCGTCCATGGAAGCGTGGAAAAGATTTGGACCTGGATAAAGCTTGGAAAGAAAGCCAGATGCTGCTTAATTTATAGCAATAAGAATATTCGTATTTTGAGATTTTAATGCAATGAAAATTCAGCATATTTTCAGCACCTTGAACAATTTTCACTTAGTAAAAAGTCTACCTCATAAATATTAACCTCAAAGAGAGACTGTAATATGCATACCTCCTTAGCTGAGACAACTGAGCAAAGAAAGGAAGTACCAAGGAGCACAACAGCGATGAAACTCTCCACTAGCTTTCATATACACATAATCTAAAAGCAGTGGTGCAATATTTTACCAACTTTTATACATGCATATAAAATAATACAAATCTGCCTACCGAATGGTAAAAAATCGAAAAGTTGTTGTTAAAAAGTACTGTTAATTGTTGCTCAAAACACTGTAACTACACCATGTACAATTGTTTATCAGTAACAGTTTTTTAACTCTTAACTATCTAGCAATTGAATGCATGCACTGTAAACTGAAATGAAATTAAATCCGCAAGGTTTGGTTCAATGGTGTGTTGGACATAATTGGCAAGTTTGTACTGTTCATTTTTAATTGGACGGCCAGATCTCCATGTATGTCTGACGAGTGGCACGCGGGCGTTGAATGGCAGATGAAAGTGCACAGGTATTATGCTAATAATGTTAACCAACGCTATTTTAAAACTCGCTACTTTCTTTAAGTTGTGTTTGATTTATTGCACATCTCAGATCTACGATGATCTTGAGATTTTATATCCATGGAGTTAAGATTAGACCACTTTTTATCTAACTTTAAATCCATGATTTTTAACATATAGCATGAATTTAAGTCCATCTAATGATATTTTCGATTGTTTAAATTAAAAATATCTCAAAATACCTCTTTTTATACAACTTAGAATCCAAAATTTGAGACTATCAAATAAATAAAGCCTTAATCTGTATAAAAATAAGTTGGCAGGAATGAGAGGAGAGACAAATATGTGATGGGTACTGGGTTGAGTGACAGATCAGCTTTAAAGAACATGTCCCGTCAGATCATCATCAACGTTCAATGATTGTACGACGACCTTGCCTTCATCCAACCATGTTAGAATTGTTCTCTGTATCTTCTTTAATAACTCTCTCTCTCCCTACCTACCTAAAGTATGAACAGTTGCAGAGCACAAAGGAGGCAGCAGCCAGTACTGCTACAAGACCTTTGAAAGGCAGATGAAACTATTCCGGGACTTTTCGCCAATATAAATGGAACCAACATCCTCTTTAAACCGGCAATTGTAGTGGGTACAGATACAGAGAACTAAAAGACATGTAAGGATGGGGAAGGAAAGTCCTTCAAGGGATCCAATCTCTATGCGTGCAGGTAAAAGTGAAAAAAACTGTGTTTCAGTAGCAAATCGTGTTCATTTATGTGGGAGGCATTTCCTGTGATCTGTTCTTTGCTCTCTTACAAAGCAAAGATGAGTTATGATCCCTCGTGGTTCAAATGAACATATGCATGTGCCTTCAATTAATTTTTCTGCTATATGTTGGGAGCACCTTGTGATCTGGTCTGAATCCGTGATTTGCTCTTGCGGAGTTAGTTCTGCTTTGCAACTTTTCTTTTTGGTGGTCATCAATACACGACATGTCGTAGCAATTTAATTGTGAAAATAAACATCAAAGATTGAGGCTATGCCCATGCAAAAGAGAAAGGAAGAACAAACAAAATGATTGATCTCCACATTTTTTAGGCAGTATCCATTTCGATATCTAAGAAATCCCTTTTCTTTTTACAAACAGATAAGAACCTCAAGTGCTGGATGTAAGCATGCGTCCAATCAGTGTGTTATTTTGATGTAGTGAAAAAGAGGTGCAGAAAGGAATACAGAAGGGGAAAGGAAAACACAAACAACCATTAGAGTTTTTCCAAAACTGGTCACAAAGAGGTCTAGATGGCCTGAAATAGGGTAAAAATGGATCTCCGGATCCAGAACCAAACAAAAAAGAACAATAACTAAAAATCCAAGACGAGAAAATAAATCTGGTTGCTCCATTCTTCCCGGGTTGGAAAAGAGTCATGTCAAACGTCAGCTCCAAAAATGTAGCAGTGTGAGCCCAGCCCCGGTCAACCCTATTAATTATTATATTTTATTTTTATTTAATATTGATATATATTTTATAATTAAAAAAATATTTCATATTCAAAATTTTTTTATTTTATATTTAAAAAATATTTTTTTATTTTATATTTAAAAAATATTTTTTTATTTTATATTTAAAAAATATTTTTTTATTTTAATCGAGTTCAAGTTGAGTTTTGAGCATCGGGCCCGTTCGAACTCGACTCTTATCTGGTCAGCTTAGGAATGTGTCTTGTGTATTGACCTGGGTGCCATACTATTAGAACCCTTGGGTTGGCTTCAACCTGCCCTAGATTCGGGATCACACCAGGTGGGTTGAGCTCTAGCCTGTACACTTGGGCATCGGGGTGGGGACAACCGGTACCCGGTTTGATCGAGTCCGAGCCCAACAATCAGTCGAGTATTCAACGGTACCCAGTTTCAGCTTGATAATAAATATCTTTTTTAGTTTATTAAAAATATGTATATTTATTATTAAAATATACTTTATATTTAAAAATATTTTTTTATTGTAAATAAATCGGACTGGGTCAAGCTCGGTTACAAATATTGAGCTCGAGCCCAGAGTTGAGTGTAGCAAAAGAGCTCAAAGCGCTTTCTTCTCACTGGCTGGAGAAATCGAAGTAACCCACATCAAAAGCCCAGCCAAAAGGCTTATAAGCCCAGGAAAATGAGAGACATCGTCAGTTTTCCACTCGATTATCTGAAAAATTTTCCATACACAATATTAGATGAACACAATGCAGGATAACTTTAACATCTCTGAGAGCACAAAGTAGTAGCAAATAATACATATATTAATCACACTTTAGAAATCAAAAGTTTAAGCTTTTGAGATCTGATTTTAAAGGCTGTGTGCACGGCTAAAAGTCTTTAAAGCCATACTGTATATGAAATCCATGATCTATAGGTAGGGCTGGGCGGGCCGGCCCAAGGCTTTGCAAAGTCAAGTTAAGGCTGACTCGAAGTTCTTGCCGGTGGCCCAAGCCCCGACCTCTTAGTTATTGGGCTGGGTCCAACCGTCGACTTTGTCCCTGCCGAGTACCTACTTCGATAAGCACCCATATTTAAAACCTTTAATATTTTATATTTTAATATCTCATAAACCCCGCCAATCATGGGCCGGGTACCCAACCACCCATCCCCTTATATATATGACATTGGATTTTCTTACAAATCTCTTTATTAGCATACTGATTGGATCCAACCTTTTTACTTATTTATATTTTTGTGCTCTCAATCATTTATTTGTTTATTTATTTATTTATATATAGTTCCCATTAATCATCTTACTAACAGAAAAAAAAAAAAAAAAANGCAAAGTGAAGAGAATCAACGTCACATGTCCGAGCCGCCTGTGATACCTTATTGCATGCTCGAATGGAATGTCTAGAACGCGGAGAAGAAGAGAACCTCTCGCTGTGGGTATAAGAAGAAACGCAGTGCAGTAGAATCCAACAGCTGCGAGACGGCGACCGACGTAGGATTCCATATAATCACTGCAACCAAAGTTCAGCACCTTTTAATGCGATGAAAAGTCAGCATCTTTTCAGCACCTTGAACAATTTTCACTTAGTAAAAAATCTACCTCATAAATATTAACCTCAAAGAGAGACTGCAATGTGCATACCTCCTTCCTTAGCTGAGACAATTAAGCAAAGTTTTGCAGCCGACTAATTATCTCAGCAGACCGGCCGTCCCACACAATCTATGGCGGTACTGTGCTGTGTCAGATCTCCTTACGAGCACCAGGTGATCACTTCGCAGACTACAAAAACGAAGTAGGAGTACAAAATTGCACAACAGCGATGAAGCTCTCCACTAGCTTTCATATACACATAATTTAAAAGCAGTGGCGCAATATTCCACCAACTTTTATATATGCATATAAAATAATACAAATCTGCCTACGAATGGTCAAAAAATGAAAAGTTGTTCTTAAAAAGTACTGTTAGTTGTTGCTAAAAACACTGTGACTGCACTATATACTGTCGTTAAGCCTTTAAGGCAATTAACTTTTAACTGTCTAGCAATATCTAATACAACTTGAATTATTAGTATCATCATCATTATTATATAAAGACTGAAATTAAATGCTGTCTACATATAGAAAGACCGGGTCCCAACCAAGAGCAATCATAAATGATTGTTCAAGTTCCAACACTCGAAGGGCTTAGTAGAGAGTGCGAGAGTGAGTTGCGTGCACTCGGGTGGTGCACATAATGTATGTGCACAAAAAAAAAAGAGAGATTTTATGGATTTTTGCAAAGAAAAAAAAGAGTTTTTTGAACTTTCGACTTTTTCATGCTTTTTCTTACGATAACTTATTTTTACTGTTAAGAGTGTTATGATCTTTACACACCGGTACACAATACTTTTGTGCACTGGATTATGTATATAACCAGTTTGGTTCAATGGATGTGTTGGTCTTAATTGGCAGGTTTGTACTTTGTATTATTCACTTTGAGGAATCACTTATTCAGTCTCTTTTTTGTGGGTTTTTTCCCTATAAAAAGTTTTTTTATTAATTATGACATTTTTTGTCATTATTAAATGACTTTTGATATTGTCGTATACAGGGGCAGAGCGAGGGGGCCTGCCTAGGCCATGGCCCCACCCTAATGAATTGAAAAAAAATAAAAATACATTGTAAAAAATAAATTTTTTTTGTTGCCCTATTTATTTTTTAGTTGTGAGTTCAGTTTGGCTCTACCCAAATCAAACCCAAAAAATCTATCTTCCGTTTGGCCCGCCCCTGAAAAAAATCCTGGCTCCGCCTCTGGTCGTATATAACCAGCTTCGTCCAGTACTTGATAGCAGTCTCTCTCTCTCTCTCTCTCCCTAGCATTTGTTGAGGAACTGCCAGTTCATGCAACATCTCTAAACAAAGACTTTTTGTGGCATTCATCTCATCGGGGGTAAATCTCAGGAGAGATTCAATAAATTATGGAGGCACCATAAATCCATAATGGGGTCAGCATCCCATGGCCCATTTGGATCTTCACAATCTGGTGGGAGCTGCGGTGTGCCGGGCATGAAGCATTTTTATTCTTGGTGAGACGCATTGCCATGTTAGGAATTTTTTTATTGGAGAGTCAACCTATAGTTTCAAAATTTTAATATAATTTTTCAAAATTTTTATATAAGTTAAATTAAAAAATTGAAAAATTACATGTATTTTTTTTTTTTAAAAAAGAAAATTTGAGGGGGCCAATAGCCCCTGCCACCCCCTCCCCCTACTTTCCGCTCTAAATAGATTCTATATGACAGCTGCTTGGCTTCAACCAAATGTTGTTTAAAATTATTTGAGACTCCGAGCAGCATTCGGTCCTGCATTCCTCCCTTTCTAACACCTTGTTGGGATTTATATATATATTAAACTAAAAACTTTTAGATTTACATATAAATTTTTAAATTTTTTAAAATCTGAAGAAAGACAAGGCCCCTACCGGCCCCTCTTTCCTCCGCCCTTGGGCGTTCATATCTTCTTTGCTTCTTTTCGTAATATTTGATCTGATTGTTTAAGTTTCAGCCCTCTCCCTAATATAGATAGTGGTTTTGGGTTTCCTATGTCTATTTTAAAAGCCATGCATTTCTAGACCATGTTTTCTGCTTCCCAACAAATTATTGTGGGACCTTAGCGCAATGTTATGAGATCACATATATATATATATATATATATATATATATATATATATATATATATCCATTAATGAGGATTTTAAAAAATATGTACATCAAAGGACACCATAACTCAACACCTCTTTAGATACCTACTTATGGGTAACCAGTAATGTTGCGGCCACACATTTGAGCCCATTCTCTAGCAGGTGTTAAATCTTGTCACTTTTAAGTTGTGTTTGATTCCCTGAATATCTCAGACATACAGTCACTTTAAAGTTTTGAGCATCGATCCTATTCGAACTCTGTTCGGACCGATGTGCTCGGGCTTGGCGCCACCCCAATTGCCCAGTGGCTGGCGGTGCACAGATCGAGCTGGCAAACACTGTCCGGCCAACAGCCGATCGGCGGCGCTTCTGCCACCACCTGGCCGGCAGTGGCATGTGCAAGATGGGGAGAAAACCCATATGGACGCTCCATGGCGTCAGTTCGAATCGCTCCCCACTGCCTGCCGGTGCATGGGAAGGACAGGAAATGGGGCCTCTACTATCACCCGACCGGCGGTCGGTCTGCGATGCCGATGCCGCTGCCTGGCCAGTCGTTGGTAGCCACCGGTGGCGTGGGTTCATCTGAAGGAAAATCAGGGGTCTCCCATTGCCACATCGACGGGGGAGATGGAAGGCAAAGGCAGGTCTCGATCAGGGCCGCGCGTTGCCTCCCACCACGGGGATCCGTGGCGATGGTGGTGAAGATCGACTACTGCTCGACCCAGACCCACTGGTAGGCGGAATGCTCACTGGTGGGGTTGATTCTGGTGTCTTCAAGCATGTGTGCCACCTATGTCTTAGAACGGGGAACGCCAGAAGTTTTCTGGTACCGTTCTTCCGTCTGCCACCTGGTTATAACCTACGCCAGGTCTTGGGTTTCCACCGGCATGCGCACATGCCAATGCCTGCGCTCCCATGATGGAGTCATGTCTGCTTCTTTCCTCTCTGACGCTGGATACATCTCTGCTTCTTTGCTGCCAGACGATGGGTTTCAAATGTATCTGATACTCTTCATATCCTTTTGAAAGATTTTTGTTAATTTGCAGATTTTTTCTTCTTGGCTGCATCTTTTTTTTTTTCTTAAATTAAACTAAAAATTCATTCATTTCTTGCATGATATGCTCCTGGCTCTCAGGACTCTTCCTCGGATTATGCATTATCACGTTCAATATGGAAAAACTAACCAAATCTCTGATACCAAGTTGATACAATAAGAAAGAAGGATTTCTCTTCTAAGCCACGATCAGTGCCTACCTAATCTAGGGATAATAGAAAGAAATGCAAAATATAATATAAAAGGTGAAAAGAAAACATAAATAACAATTATGGTTTTATAAATTCACTCAAAAACTGATTATAAATGAGGCCTGAATGCCTTTGAATGGGATAAAAAAGGATTTATTAATCTAGAGTCAAATAAAAGAAAATAACAAATGAAAATCCTAAATATGAAAATAAATCTGGTTGCTCTGATCCTGCGTCACATTTTCAGCTGAGCAGCAAGCTGCTAATCTCATCAAGCTCCAAACAATGATGTCCTCATTCAAGTTTTAGCTAACAATGCAATGCCTTGACAATTGCACATCAACATAGTTAAAATTCAAAGCTAACAATATGGAAGTGGAAAACGGGTTGGCATATGTCCCTGCACTCTGCAGCAACGCTTGACTCAAGGCCTGGTGGACCACAGATGAGAACCCCCACATCCGAGTTCCCCCACTTTTCTGATATAGAACTGAAAATTTCTGCCGGAAAGAATGGGAATAGAAAAGAATCAGATAATAAATATGATATGAAGAATGTGTCACCCACCTGGATTGAAGACATTCTGATTCTTTGAGTTCTGTTGTAGTGAATTTTAAGATCATAACTAAACCTCTCCTTCTCTCACTAGATTCATGTGTGTCAGACATGAAGGGGCTGTTTGGCAAAAAGGATACTTTGTTATTGTTCCAAGTAAAGAATGTGCACCAAAAATTGGGGCAAATTCACGGAACATTTGTGAAAGTATCTAATCTGATAAATCTATCTCGAGTTTTGAAGCAGATGCATGAAATACTAACAAAGTGTTCCTAACTGCAAAAAGATTACCTTTATAGTTAGGCCTTTGGCCATAATGAGTAGATACCAAGGAAAGAAGATCATTTGTTGTGTCTTCGCGGTACTCAGTGGGGCTATTTAGTCCTGCAGCATCATTGTTCTGCTCATAGACATCAAACTCCAACTTGCTGCTTTCCTGCCGACGCCAGAGCATGATAACAGGCCCTCCAAACAAGATGACGCTTGCGATCATGCAAATGATGCATACAAGTCCATTTAACCATGAGATTGATATATTTAGCTTTCCCAAGACAAATTCCGCCAGACCTTCAAGTGCTATAAACCCAAATATTGAAGAGAACATGTAGATCCCCAACCATTTCACACTCCCTGAACCAACCAAAGTTGACATGCTACTGCCGGTGCTGGGAAAGTAATTCACTATCTCCCCTCCGGAATTATAATTTCCATCTTCCTGTATTAGTTTGTAGATCATGGAACTAAGCTTATCTTCAGAAATGACACTTTTAATAGCCACAATTTGAATATAAAACATACCAGCAGATTTCCTGATTCTTGTGTTACATAAGCTTGAATTTCTACATCTAAAATTTTGGGGAAGAAGGCGGATATGTATGTTGTATTAATATCAGAAAGAAGAGAAATCTCCTCTGATCTTTTCACTGACCAAACAAGCATGATCTTTCTGGGCAGGCAATCCTTTTCTTCCTCAGCTCTATGCATGATGTCCTTCAGAACGGCAATGAAGGGCGAGATGCCTATGCCTCCAGCTACCAATATGAGATTTTCTTATCTGTGGAGGTAGGAACTGCACTCTGAGTCGTTCAGAAAAGCAAGACTCACAGAAACTAATTGAACTTCTGCATGTATGTACCATCGTAATAGAACATATATAATTAAAAGCAGGAATGTGTTTCAGTTGAACTACCAATAATAGGTTACTAAATGATTTTAGAATATAGTCTATGCACTGATATCCAAACTGTGAAATGCCGATGCTGATGAATGTCCGACACCATAATAATTGGCCGGGTAGACGATTAATTATCTCCGCGTATAGTCTTTACTGGGCAGTTACTCATCGTAAGATTCAGATGACTTACATGTGCTTTCTGAAATGTGCAGGACTAGAACATGATTTTGAATATTGCTACCCTATTTGACTTGTTAATGCTGCAAAAGTTGCTCCAGATCTGTTGTGTGTTAAGTTTAACCCGTGTTCATTTAAGCTAATTAAGCAGCCAGCTACAAGGAATTTCCACTACGTTAAGTATGGTATTACCAAAATGTATAAAACAAAGTTTACCTCTCACACTACTTCAGCTAACGCAATTGATAGAAGACAGGAAAACATGAAAAGTAGCAACGATGACCAGATGGATAACTCCTCAATGTTGCCTCCGTTGTTAAGAGAACTTTTCCAATACTTGATTTTTCTAGTTGCGAAAATCTTGGTGAAACATTATCAGAAATTCTAAAGCTTCAAGAGATATGAAGGATAATGGGAAAAGCAATGAGTGGAAAATCTTTTAAAAAACAATATATTGATAATTGAACTATGCAAGAACTGTTGAGCTGCAGTGCACGTAAATGATTCTGCACATCTAAACTTAGCCATTTGATCTATCGAGAAAATAAAACACGAAATATTGCACCAATAAATTAAGCTGCTGCTATGTTAGAGTAACTAGAAAGGATCATAGAGATGTGAGCTTACTGCAGATGGTATAGCGATCTACACCCATATGATCCCTCAACTGCTGCACTTATTCTGGACTTAGCATGATTCTTTGCATTCAAGATTGTGTCTCTTAATTTTTGTGTCCACCTCCCGGAAACTTTAATTAGAACTGTTAACTGCGACCTGCCATCTAGTGGGCTAGAACATACACTAAAAGGATGCCATTGGAACCGCGACACCTCCCTTACTTGTAGGAAGACGAAGCTGAGAGGATTGTATCTCACATCTAGAGGCACCAGAACCAACAGAAATTAAATTAAAACAACTCTTCATAGACAAATCACATTAAGAGACTCATACCAACATGAAAAACAGAAAAATAATGAAGCATTATGGTATTGATCAAGACAAAAGGCTACTTCTATTCCACCTTATGGACTGCATACAAATATTTTTATATATGTTTTCCTCTATTATTTCATTCCTTTCTTTATTTCATGTATATGGTGTACTTACTGCCATAATATTAAGGAAAATAAACTTGTCGTATTTAATATTGAGCACTGTTTCAAAGGAAGCTATGAGTCTGTCACTTGCCTGTAATTGAGGATGAACTAGGAAAAGATCGATATCAAATATTCCAACATATGCATGTGCTTACTTTCTCATCTTCCACGTTATATAGAAATTATGTTGATAGTTCATGTGTCTTACACTCTTACTGCACTTGTAAGTCCAATATCCCTAACATTTACACTTGTAGAACAAATGTATGTATTTTTGTTGTTTTAAACATGATTAGAATCTTATCATCAGGAGTGATCTTGACAGCCACATGAGGACGTTTAATTTGAAAAAACAGATCTAATAATCTCCATTAACTCATTCCTTCAATTAATATTAAACATGAAGGACTGAATTGACATGATCAATTGTGCATGTAGACTAGTCTTGGTCCAATTTGGAAAAGAAAAACGTTGATTAGTTTTAGAGAAAGCTAAGCATATATATATAATTTTTGTCATGAACAAAACCCAAGCATATATAATTTGTTCTACTGTTAGAGAAATTAAATTGAACGCCTGTAAAGAAGCAGTACATTTGGGCTTTGATAAAGTCAATTCTACTGCTCCACATGGAAAGCATTTCACTGAAAGCACATCCACAGTAGCCCTTGACTGCCAGAACCTGAGAAACCGATCCATAATAAACAAAAACACTGAACCAGCAATGATGTAGAACAGATTAATTCCAACATGTAATGCAGCGAAAATGATGAAGACTGCATAGAGCTGATGGGTGTAGTAAAAGAGCTCGAAGCACTTTCTTCTCACTGGAGAAACCGAAGTAACCCACATCAATAGCCCAGCCAAAAGGCTTATAACCCCAGGAAAATTTGCGATTTCGTGAGTTTTCCACTCGATTATCTGCAAAATTTTCGATACACAATATTAGATGAGCACAACGCCGGAAACTTTAACATCTCTGAGAGCACAATGTAGTAGCAAATAATGGCCCGAAGTTCTTGCCGGTGGCAGGCCCTCTTAATTAGGCTGGGTCCAACGGTTAACTTTTACCCACCGGGTCCCTAGTTCCATGACCACTCATATTTGAAACTCTTAATATTTCATATTTGAATATTGCTGGTATCATATGTTGAGAGAAGAGAGAGAGTGAAAACAAAATAAAAAATGTGGAGAGATGAGTTATATGGGTCCTCAATATCGGGTATACACATACACATATAACCCGGCCCCCGTTGCCATATTAATATATATATATATATATATATATATATATGACATGTGCGTTCCCACAAATCTCTATATTAGCATATTGGTTGGATCCAACCTTTTTACTTATTTATATTTTTGTGCCCCTCAATTATTTATTTGTTTATTTATTTATTTATATATAGTTCCCATTAATCATCTTACTATATATTGAAGAGGTCTACTTTTTTTTCAATTAGTGGTCTTAGTTAAAAATTTCTAACTTCGCCACCGACTTCCCGTTTTAAGTTCATGGTGAAACAGAAAAAAAAAAAAACAAAAGAGACGAAAAATCAGATGCAAACTAATGTCTGGTTTTTACTAACCTTGTCTGGTAGCCAACCAAGGCGAGCCCAGGATATGATGAAAACCACGCCGTGCAAAGTGAAGAGAATCAACGTCACATGTCCGAGCCGCCTGTGATACCTTATTGCATGCTCGAATGGAATGTCTGAAACGCGGAGAAGAAGAGAACCTCTTGCTGTGGGTATAAGAAGAAACGCAGTGCAGTAGAATCCAACAGCTGCGAGACGGCGACCGACGTAGGATTCCATATGATCACTGCAACGAAAGTTCAGTAACTCGAACACAGACATAATTTGCAAGACCATTATATAACTTGTAGGGCAATACAGTGACTTGAATATTATATAAGCCGCAGAAGAAGCCATTATACGCACACAGGAAGTTTACGAGAGACTTTTAAGCTCTGATGCTCCCACGCTAAAACGACGAAGAAAAAAAAAAACATTTTCTGCCGGGGACTATGGGCCAAGCACTAACTCCCTTTGATGTGTAGTTGGATGAGAACTGTTCTCGATGTAAGGAGTCTTTAATTAAATTAAGCTTGTTTACATGACGCTCAAAGGCAGATTTATAAAAAATTGAGGGGGTTTGAATGACAATTGAAAACCAAGTTTTGCCTAGGGAACATCATTTCAGGCAGATTTGGATGATCATCCAAATTGGACTCTTCAAAATCCTGCCAGTTTTGACGTACATAGGCTTAGAAAACCCGGCTTCACATATGTTTTTTAAGGCAAACATCCAAACTAGATTTCAGAAACTGAGTTTTTAAGCAAGTTCTCTAGTTTTGATAAAAAAGTTTCGTTTATGGGGAACCTGCAAAAGCACAGCCTTGTACCTAACGGCCGACTGCTTTCAAGAATATTCACCTGTCGTCTTCCTGTAAGCGTGCTTCGTATTACGGTAGTAGTGAATTTTTCCTAATTCAGCAACTCCCTCTCTCTCATCAGAACTAAATGCATCCAACAAGCATGAAAGATTACTTACATGCATGGGATCCTAAACCTGGAAATGTTAAGTCTTTCAGGTAAGCGGAAGGAAATATTACTGCCCAAGGTCCGAAAAGGAACAAACTTATGTGTTTTCTCCCTTCAATGAATAACAATGCCTTTGCGTTCTCACTAACCTGTCAGCCCAACCAATTCTCGGACAAGTCATTAATTGACTTTATTTTAAGACGTGGTTAGCCCACGCCCCACGGTGCAGTTCCTCTATGTTACGAGCAGGAAAGGAAAAAAAGGGAGCAAGAAATTTACAGGTCCGATCTTGGAGCAAGAAACGCTCCGGAGGTAATGTCTCTTATTATATATGCAGGCAGTGCCCAAAGGATATAAACTGCAAAAGCAATTATCCCGATCAGTTCTGCAGCAGAAACCACACCAAGAGGCCCGTTTACGATGACCGGATGAGTCCACAATGTCCGGGAAGATGACGTCCGCTTCTTCTTTCTCCTGCAACCAATTTAATCTGTTCATGAGCTCTTCTGCACTGCCAAAGAAACGCATAAACTAAGAAGCACAGTTATAGATCTTGAAGGAAGCTTATAAGCAGTAATGCCTCATACTCATTGTACTCCGTGGGAAAGAAGGCGAGATAGGCAGCCCCCAGCAGCGCAATAGCCAGAACAGGGGCGCTGAACAGAATAAAAGGAATCCCTGCCAATGGAGGAAATTAAAAGAGAGCACGAGAATAAATATTGCCGAAGCTAAGTTATTCTTCTCCTGTCTCCGATCTGATGATTAAAGAATCATATTATCTTACCTGATAGACCATATACTGTAGTGTTGGTTATCGAAATCCATTGGGCGAGCAGTTTTCCCATGAAGTCGGTGGGGAGGAGGAAGATGATGGCAACCCAGGTGACAAAGATGGCTGCCATAAGAAGCTTTAGCCCATAGCTCAGGAAAAGTTTCAGGCCTTCAGCGGACTTGAGGAGAAGCCCACCTTCTGATCCACCATCTTCAGCAAGGAGTGGTTGTCAAGCAGAGCTTTCGTCCATGGAAGCGCGGAAAAAATTAGCACCTGGATAAGCTTGGAAGGAAAGCCAGATGCTGCTTAATTTATAACAATAATAATATCCGTATTTTGAGATTTTAATGCAATGAAAATTCAGCATATTTTTTCAGCACCTTGAACAATTTTCAATTAGTAAAAAATCTACCTCACAAATATTAACCTCAAAGAGAGACTGTAATCTGCGTACCTCCTTAGCTGAGAATTGAGCAAAGTTTTGCAGCCGACTAATTTTCTCAGCGGACCGGCCGTCCCACACAATCTATGATGGTACTGAGCTGTGTCGATCTCCTTAGCAGACTCAAAAAAGTAGGTAGGAAGTAGGAACAACAAAAGAGCACAACTGCGCTGAAACTCTCCACTAGCTTTCATGTACCATAATCTAAAAGCGGTGGCGCAATATTCCACCAAGTTTTATACGTGCATACAAAAGAATACAAATCTGCCTACCGAATGGTCAAAAATTGAAAAGTTGTTGTTAACAGGTACTGCAATATATACTGCCGTTAAGCCCTTCTAGTTCAAACAATTGTTCATCAGTAACAGTTTTTTAACTTTTATCTAGCAATTAAATGAACTGTACGCTGAAACGAAATTAAATGCTTGCCGGATTCTGACTACATATCAAAGCACCGGGTCTCAACCAAGTGCAATAATAAATGGTTGTTCAAATTCAATTTTTTTTATAGATTGATTGGCACCACACATAGATTCTATAGCTTTGGTGTACATCAAAGGACACCAAGCTTGAGTTATCCCATATTTTTAATTGAACGGCCCGATCTTCATGTATAGCTAATGAGTGGCACATTTAGATACCTACTTATGGGTAATGTTGCGGCCACATTTGAGCACATTCTCTAGCAGGTGTTAAATTCCGCTACCATCTACGGTGATCTTAAGATTTCATATCCATAGATTTAAGATTAGAGTCATTAGACCATCATCTGACCTTAAATTCATGATTTTTAACATATAGCATGAATTTAAAATCCATGCTAATGATATTTTTAATTTGTTTAAATTAAAAAGATCTTAAAACACACCTTTTTATACAACTGGGATTTCAAGATTTGAGACTATCAAATAATACCTTCATCTGTATAAAAATAAGTTGGCAGAAATGAGATAAGAGACAAATATTAAGAAAAGCATATGGGTACTCTGCTTGAATGACAAATCAGCTGTCAGAGTCTGTCCCGAACATCATCATCCTCTCTTACCGCCATAATATTATAAAAAAGAGAAGACGACCATTACTGACATGCAGAAAACGTCTCGGTAAACAACAACATTCGCAACAACCTTGACTTCATCCAACGTTGTTCAATGACTTAAGAATTGAACATTGTGACTTCCAATCAGTGGGTGGGAAAAACATATTTATGTCAGTCCACACTTCAAATCTGGGTTTGAGTCCGTTTTCGACACTTAAAACTTGAGTATTAAATTTAAAAAATATATATTTTAAAATAATAATTAATTGTAATAAAATATTTATATATAAAAATTAATAAAATATATATTAAAAAACTTATTGAACAGAACCGAGCTTCTCGAGTTGGTCCAGTGTCTTTTTGTGAGTTCAAGCTCGAGTTCAACCAAGGACCGTATATCAGTCCAATACCCGACCAAACGCCCAGCCTTACCCATTGCGACTCTTTCTTCCCTTCAACGCAAACGCAAACGCAAACAGGGGAGAGACTTTGAGAGAGTGAGCGAGAGAAGGAAAGAAAGAAAGAGGCAAATTATTCGTTAGTAAGTCCGGAGGAAATGCTTCTTTTATTCACTAGTTGGTATTGAACTTTTATTTTTTTGGAGAAAAGCAAGCTTCTTCCTCCGCTTTATCGATCTATATGAAACATTTTCTTTCTTTGAAGGTCCAATGACACGAGTTCAACCCGTTTGCATCCCTTGGACGAGGCGTTGCTCGAGCAGGGGGACGGGTGATGGAGGGTTCGCTTACCCTTCTGGTGAAGAATGGCGTTGTCATTCAACCCAGCAATGCCTCTCCTGTTTCTGCCTTCCTACAAACTTATTCAGGTCCATCTCTCTCTCTCTGTCTCTCTTTCCGCAATCCCCAACTTATGCAGGTCTTCTGGTTAAATCGCTGCATACAGACACCTCGCGGATGGTTTTTTGGATCCAACGTACGCAGTGGGTAGGCTCCCAAAGTTATAATTCTGCGGTATAGTAAGTGATTCTGTATTCCAGTGACCGGCATCTGTTGTCTTGGGTCCTTTCCCCGGAATTCAGTCACTAGCATCCATTATTTTGAGGCAATTTTTCCGTTGCATTATGGTTGTTATGCGGCGTCTTTGGCATGTGGTTTTTTGTGGAGCACCGGTTCATTCTCATTTGTGAAGATCGTTTCATAATGGAGGGGAAAGAGTAAATCTTTCTGTAAAGGGTTTTTTTCTGACTTCTAGTTTATTTTCCACCGTTTCTACTTGGTGCCGTGGTACTTAACGGTTGCATCACTAGTTGTTACGAAACCATTAAAGTTTCACATGTTCGACGAAAGCTACTGATTATTTGATACTAGCTTCGTAGCAGATCTAGGACCATTATCGATCATTTTCTTAATTACCTAGTATCTCCTGTTTTCATTGTTAGGTGCATATACGACGTTCCGAACACATGAGAATGCTTCTTACGTGATGTTCTGGGAGAGACATCTACGACGCCTAGTGCAGTCTGTTGAAATTTTAGGTGAAAAAAGGCCAGACTTGTACCCGTTAAAATGCAGATTTGAGTCATCTTGGGACATATTCATCAGACCTCTTGTCGACAGTTCCTTGAAAAATGGGTTGGCACTAGCGCTGAAGAAGAGGAAACATGGAGAAGAGTTGGCAATTACATCACTTGTTCACGGAACCACTGACCAACCTGATGATGATTCTGTTGTGAGACCTTGTGATGTCTATGTGCACATTGGAGGTTATTTGCCAATGAAGTTCGGTCTGAGTGATAGTGCTGCTTGTTTAGCTCTTGTGGGTCAGAGCAGGGAAATCGCTATGTCAAAGTTCTCTGAATGGGCAAGGTTTGTTTAGTCTGAAATTTGAACCTTTCTTCTTTTTTCCGTTCAGTTGATAATTTGGAGATGAAAATGTACCAGGTTCTCTTTTACGAAGTGTACCAGACATTTGCTACAGAGAAGTCATGGAATTTTGCTTGTTCTATAAGCGAAATGCGTGGGCAAAATCCTTGAGAAAAAAATTACATATGCTTCCGTTAGAAGGCTTCCTTTACTTATTATTCATATTCATAAATTTTTGCAGGACGAGAAAATACTTGGAGAAGTTAAGGGCTCCATTAGTAACAGAGCTTCTCTTGTCAAATGATGGTGACCACATTTTGGAGGGCACAGTTACAAATTTCTTTGTTGTTTGTCGAAGGGTGAGTTGTTGGCTGATCTCGCTTTTCCTGTGTGTACTTAGAGTTTCTTTACTTCACACATAAAATCTGATACGCTTGCATTTTCTGCTAGGTCAGTTTCATTCTTGTTTGGATAAGGATTTTTTTTTCTTTTACTTGGTTATCCATTTTTCTGCTCTAGTCGTCGTGTTTTCTATCATTAGGCAATTCATGTACAATTTTGTTCTCCGTTTCATTTTCTCATTTTGTCCAAGAGTGTTAGTTTTTAGGACAATGACTTATTTCGGTTTAGGACAATGACTTGAATCTTTGGGCTATTAAATAGCAGATGTCAGCTTTATGTTCTTTAGACGTTGCTTACAAAGATTTTTAAGCATACAACATATTAGTCGTTTGCTGAACAAAGTGCAATCTAATGAAATATTCAGGTTTCCTTTTTGTTATTACAGTGCCAGTCCACCAGGATAACCAATGTTGGCAAAAAGAGAAAACAAATTTCATTATTTTCACAGTTTCCACCGTCAAAGTCACAACTTATTGATAAGGTTAATCTATTTAGTGACAGAACTACTACCATGCCTAAAAAGCTCTTGTTTTACTATCAATAAGAAGTAATAAGTATGACCATCACTTTTCTACATAAAATCAGCACAGCCTCCTAAACTAGTTTGTTTAATATGTCTTGCTCACAAAGGGTTGTTTGATTATGATGCTTCATTTTTTGGAGATAGTTTAGTGTTTAATATGTTATGGGTTTTTTCTTCATAGTTTCTTTTAAAATCCTATTGTAGTTAATGAATTTCCCAATAAAATTGTTTAACTTAACCTTTGTTTAATTAATTTAAGTTATGGCATACAGGAGATGAACCAAATGAGTGATGAGGGTCCAACTAATCCAAATGATATGCATCCCTACATGGTTCAAACTGCTCCACTGAACGATGGTGTTCTACCTGGAGTTATTCGACAGATAGTTTTGGAGTAAGTTGTTCCTATAAATTCATGTTTTTGAATATGAATGGATTCTGAACAAGTTGGAAGCAGTGTGGCTTCAACCTATGACTGCTCCTCAGCTTTTCTGTGCGACTGCTCATTTAATGCCTTTGTACTGCTTACTGATTTATTACTGATATTTTATTTTTTTGCCTACAGTTTTCTGGCTTTCTATTTATCTTGGTTATAGTCATCTATTTCGACCAAAAAGACAAATTTCACATTGAAGCTGTTGACAGCACTTGTGGCGATTTATGAATCTCATGTTTTACTTATATATGCTTTAATACATGTAGAATTTGCTCGAGCATGGGAATTCCCTTCTGTGAAGTTGCACCTTCATGGTCAAAGCATGGCATTTGGGTTGAGGCCTTTGTCACTAGTATGTTTCAGTGCCTTTAGATCCCAGTATCATCACTGACTTTCAACCTTTATATCCTTGCCCAAGCTTATTATCAGCTTTTTGTTTTCTTCTCTTTTCCCATTCTTGCTTTCTAGTTTTTAGATCAAGTGCTAATCCTTGTCTTTCTGGCAGTCCAATGGGATGTCTAGTTGCTAGAAACCACTCAACTAGCATTATTTATATTCTGCATCTGAAATGCCTACTCTAACATTTTGCTTGTCTGCATGTGTAAATGTACTTACTATTTCTTTGTGGGTGAGCACATATAGATAGCCTAAGGCTGGTACAGCATGTAAAGAGGATACAAGTTCCTTCTTCATGGGAAGGTTTGCAGTCTAAAAGCTGGGAGGAGGTGTCGTGGGAGATGAAAGATTTCAGGGTAGGTTGATCTTATTGACAATTCAAAATTTCAGATTGATGTGTTTATCATAATTTGTGACACTTTTTTGTTTGATTTAATGCAAAAATTACAGGGAGGCGGGTTCATAACGACACTAATACAGGTACCACGTTTTTGTAATTTATCTCACCAAAAATTTCTGTTACTATCCACTGCTAGTCATGCTTTATGAACCAAGGGAAATTGTAGAGAAGAAAACCTAAAAAGTTTCAATCAATAATGGCTGAATACCATCTGTTTCCCATGAGGTAAATCTGGCATTGGGAAGCGCAGTGCTCAACTCGAGCGCAGCATGAGTAAGAGAATCTGCTAACTTGCCCTGAATGGTATAAGTAGCAATCAATGATATCTGACAAGCTGGCATCTTGTGTTGTGACTGCAGGCTGAGCTGATGAAAAGGGTTAGTTCTGAAGGATATTCAGTAATGAAGCTCCAGAGATAATACGAAAAGCTCAACCGTGTTGTCTCCCCAGAGGTAGATGGACTTCTTTCTCGTCTTGCGTAGCATTTCGGGAATACTGAAAGTCAAAAAGTCGATTTAGGTTGGTTGCATTTTTCCCTCTCCCACCCTAAGCTTGCAAGTGGAACTGATCTTAAGTCGGAGAATATGCGTCTACCCTTGAGAGAGAGAGAGAGAGAAATTCATGTGGAAAACTAGAGCAAATATTCTAAATCAGAATGAACATTCGTTTAAATGTTTGACATGCCATGTTTATGTGGAAACTGTACAGAGTTATTGTTGTTTGTGAAACTTGTTTACTCGAAAACCTGAACAACTGCATTCCTTTTGCCTGAAGAGGTTTGGGTTGGGCTAACGGCTGCCAATGAGGCCGGTAGTTGGTTTGACTCCCATGGGCATCAACCCTATACACAAAGTCACAAACCAAAACAAGCGTTGGCCCTGTGGGCGGAGTTACTAGCCTCGGAGTTTATACTTGCGTTGCAAGCAACAAAAACTCTCGATCTGGTCATAAACGAACCGCTTCATTTTACTAGGGGCACAGTGGTGCATATGCTTCTATTTTCACAACCAAAAGTTCTGCAATTATTCCAATTTCCAACTGCTAACTGGCCTTCCTGTGGTATCAATTTTTGATTTCGTGGATTTCACATTGGATTACTAAAGTAAACCCTGAAAATTTTTATTGGGTTTGTTTGTAGGATTAATTTTTCTGCAAAAGGTGTGGTTAAGGCCCGGCATCGGGCCGGACCGGGCCCACGTAATATCGGGCCTCGGGCTTCAACTTATGCTCGAGGCCTGGCCCGGCCCGATTATTAACGAGCTGGCCTTTTTCTGGTTAAAAGAGTTGAAGAACATGGGGAGAGAGACAAGTGAGCTTGACACCGGTGCAACGGAAGAAAAGCAAGGGGGAAGGAGGCGGAGAAGATTGCCGGCGACCCACATAAACAGAGGCTTAAGTTGTAGCGGTTTTTGGATGACCCACAAGAGTGGAGAGATATAGGGGAATGGCCATGTTTTGGCAGACTTCAGGCAATGCGCGTCGTTCGGCTACCTCAACCTTTCACGCAGCATCTTTAAATAGAGGGCGGGGGGACCTTAACCGGTTAAGTTGTTAACATTCAGTTTTCTGAAAAAAAAAATAATCATGTCGGGCTTCTCGGGCCGCCAACGATCACAATGGCAAGCCCGAGCCCGACCCGTTAGTTACCGGGCCGGGTCCGGGTCGATCCCGTTAACGTCAGCCCGAAAATCATTATTTTAATGCTCAGGTCCAAGCCCGTAACGGGCCGAGTACCGGGTACCCGGTGGTGGCCCGACCCGTTGCCCAGGCTTAGGTGTGGTGTCTTTAACTCAATACAGATCAGAGCTCAACTCTTGTACAGTCGGTTCGGTCATAAATAACCGTAAACTTCTATTTACAAGTCTCGCGTGAATATCCATTCCTTGCTCACTATCTGGTCAAAAAGCCAGTTTGATTCTAGACATGAGATTCATGTCCTGCGCTGGTAAACACCGCTATATGATGGTATGGATCCTAAGTTGGTGTGGACTTTCTCCTATTGAACTCATTGGACATCAGAATCTAATTTATATTTACACGTCAAATTTGGGGTGGCATCTGGTTAGTTGTGCTAATTACTTCATCTGATAAGCTTTTATCTATAGTCCTATGGCTCTTGCGGTGATCCTCCTGCCCTTTATTTTTGTCATAGGAGCTGCACTTTGCTCCTCTCCTTATTGTTAAACTTGATGAAAGATTGTGATTAGGGTACTACTTTAGCATGCCCTCCTATGTCCTATTGAGATGAACAAGTTCCGCCAGACATTGACTCCTCCTTTCTGAACTTCTACAAGTTCTGCATATAAGCACCACAGGCGATAACCAGCAGGAGATTGATTCACATAGGTAGGAGGTCGAAGGTGAGACCTTCAAGTTGAAAGTTTCAAGTGTTCAACGCTAGAGGTTGTTAGTATATAACGTCATAACGATCTTTCTAGCCCCAGCTTCCCTTAAGAAGAAAAAGGATAAGTGAGAACAGAATCATTTAATCACTTCATCTGACAGTCATTTGAAGAAAGTAGGTCCAATTGAAGCCCTTTGCGTGTTGATGACTACATCATGGATTCGCAAATAAAAAGGGCATAGTGGTGCAGTCAGCACAGCAATCCATTGAGTTACAAGGAGAAATTAGCAGGAACAACTAGTCCTAGAGTTGTCGTAATTGGAACCTCTATAGCAGCAGGAAGGCAATCAGAAACATCCGAAAGAGTTTGTAGAGGTACGAAAGGAAAAGAATTCACAGGACCCAGAGCAGAGAATTGCAGCATGGGTGTCTATCCATATGAACAGCCTGGCTAGTCCTCTTCCTTTCCCTTGGGGACATCAGCAAACCAGTGGCAGCCATATAGACAGAAAACACGAATACTGTCACTCAACATTGAAACTGTGGATTATATGCCAGAGACTCCCTATATATCAGCTCCTTCATCTGCTCCACCGTCAAACCATTTTGCTCAAAATCGAAGAGAAACGGTTGCGCACAAACTGGTTCATCCCCCAAGTCATGTAGCGCTGCCAAGTATGGGTGGGCCAGTGCTTCCTCAACTGCAATATAGTGCAAATTAGCAAACACACACATGCACAGAGAGAGAGCGAGCAAGAGAGAGAGAAAAGGTCTTGATCAACTAGGTCTTTGTTAGTTCGTACACTCCAGTAGTGTATAAAAGCTATCATGGTAAGTTGGCTAGAGAGTACGACATGAAGATGGGTACCTGTTATTCGTTGAGTAGGATTAAAAGTCAACATTCTCTCTACAAGATCGATGGCCACGGGGTGAACATGAGGAAACAATTCTGCAAAAGATTGGCGTGGTTGTTGTGGAAGCTGCAGAATGTATCTCCGAGCATCGTCGCTCCTAACAAATTCAATATCAGCTGCTGTCGGTGTTCCAATCAGCTGCAGAACACAGAAGAGAGAGTAACTAACAAGAAATGTGGCTGTTGATTAATGCACTTGATGGACAATTCTTTCTGTCAGGTTGGATTCCTATAATTGGCAGCAATATTCACTAATGTATCTACGTATTGCTACTGAAACAGATTTGAAGTGTTTACCTCAGTTAGCAAGCGCAACTGGTGCATCTGGTCTCTCCCTGGAAATAGTGGCCTTCTGTTCATCAACTCCATGAAAATGCATCCCACTGACCAAACATCTATAGCTGCCGTGTAGTCTGACGAGTTGAGAAGAAGCTCGGGTGCTCTATACCATCTTGTAACAACATACTCAGTCATGAAGTCATTCTCCGATGTTGGTCGTGCAAGCCCGAAGTCGCATATCTTCAGGTCACAATTTGCATTCACCAACAGATTGCTTGGTTTCAGGTCTCTGTGAAGAACATTAGCAGAATGGATGTACTTGAGGCCGCGAAGGATTTGGTACATGAAATACTGCAAGCATAAGTTTATAGCAGAGAATTCAGCTTTTAAGAGCTTAGCATAAGATTAATAATTGTGAGGAACCAAATGAGCGAAAGGATTACCTGACAATGTTCATCAGATAGAGCTTGATTTGAGCGAATTATGTGATGAAGATCTGTGTCCATAAGCTCAGAGGTGATATAGACATCATTGAATGCTTCTGGTTGAGGTGGTGGAATCACGTCTCTGATACTTATGACCTGTACCAAAGAAGTATCGTATTACTTTGTAGTCTAAACATTTTCCCCCCCGCGACTTTCAGCGAGTAGAACATGTGTAATTGATGTACAGATAAATGACTCAGTATCGACAGTATTCCTCATGCAGCAAGAAATAATCAGCAAACTGAGAAAAAAAACAAAAACAAAAACTGCCCTTGTCCTCAATACAGAGAAACAGTTAAACAGCAAAGATTTTCAGGCAAGTTTCCTACATGTAAGCCACGATCAATCATGGCAAGCCACAGAACCTGCTTCTTGTTGCCTACAAGCTCAGGTCACCCCATATTATACTCAACGTGAAACACCGCCACCACCAACTGTTTGATACAGTGAACTGACAAGGTTGCCTAGAATGCAGGTCTTTTGTAAATTTCCTGTGAAAACCAGGTAGCCTAAGGACGCACGCACACACAAAATCCATGCCTTTTTTGGCTTTCTAATGCCTATTGCACATAACAAAGCAATAGCTAAGGACGCACGCACATGTAAAAATACGCATGCAAAGGGCTACAACCTCAAGCAAACAAGTCAAGAAATCTAAGAAAATATTCATACATTTTCATGGTCCAAATGCCGAAGGAGTTTGATCTCCCGAAGAGTTCTCTTAGCATCAGTGGGGTTGTCAAAAGCATTAGCAATCTTCTTTACGGCCACCTGTTCGTTCGTCTCCGAGTTGTATACCGAACTACAGAACAAATAACAACAACAATCATGTACTGAATTAACTAGTGAAAACAAATGTGCAGAGCAACATTGACAGGATTATTCAAAGCACATTTAATCATCAAATGAGCGAGAAAGCCGATTGATTAACTGGCTAAACCTATGAATTGAACTTGTCACTTTGATCAGGTGGTCAGAATATCAATCCGTCAGCAATTAGCAATTAACTGATCTGCAATTCAACAAGAGAAAAACCGCACTACTCGTATTTTTGTTCTCTGCTTCTTTCGAAAGTAACTTTTCGATTGGTGAAGAATTAATTTGTATTTATTCTTGCCCCCGATCCTGTTCGCCGACTGGGTCTGACCTTTTCTTACTTCCGTCGGATATTATGTTTGATTATTGATTAAGAACCTTGCTTGACCTTTTGGAGGTCATGCACAGGATTGACTGGGCCCGCTGTTGTTGGCCTGGCCCCAAACGGCCTACCCACACTTATCATTTTCTTGCTTCCTTTAACTTTTCTCTGACACTTTACACATGCGAGTAGTCAGATCTGCCGACGTCTCTCTCTCTCTCTCTCTCTCTCTCTCTTCTCCCTTGACGAGACCCAGTGGACTGGGTCCGCTACTTTACGCAGAGGGCCACAGTCATCCATAACTGACGCGCAATCCCGGTGAACCTATAACTCAAGGCAAAGCACACAGACAAATTCTAGCCTTGATCGTCTAACGCCCACCTCCATCGATATTTTGTCGTCACCATTAGCTAGTTGACAAAAGAAGGAAGAGAAATCAGAAACGTTCTACAGATTAGCTGGCCACCTAACTTTGTCCGCACCATTTACTGTTGTTATCATCTTCATCATCTCTGGCTTTGATTGTGAGCTTCAAACCCAGATCAGGTAGTCCAACGCAATCTGAAGCTCATCTGGTTCTGGAAGTTGCTAAAAGGTTCATTAGAGATGAGTGAATACTTTCGTTGAGCTGCAATCTATTGGTTGGCACCAGACCCTAAAAACGGAGATGGTGTGTTTTTGTGTATATCGGCATCATCAGCAGCAGTTTAAAACCAACAAAAGAAATGAAAGCTAAACCGCAAGGTGTTAATTCAAGTGCGATGTGAAGATGAAGAGAAGGACATCACGTCTCCTGATCGGTGCCATTGTTGGTAAGGCTGCCGCCTGCGCGAAACATCATAACTTGGAGTTTTGTTGTTTTTGCTAGAAACTAAGCAGACCTTGATCGAATTGCTCCAAGACATCACACGCACCGCCTGTTTCGAGTTCTTGAGCTCTAATCTAACTCACAGGCCTTAAGCGAAGCTAGCTAGGTAGGTTGTTCGGATCAGAGATGTCGTTGGGTTAGCAATCATTTCTCGCCAACGATAAGGAAAAGAAAAGAAACAAACCGAAGGGGAGAAGGAAATCAGAAAAGCTGCCACAGAGGGAGAGAGAGAGATTCACCAGACAATTCCGTAAGCGCCGCGGCCGATGGGAACGATGGGAGGAGTGTATTTGGAGGTGACCTCGAAGTTGTTGCCGAAGATGTTGTACTGGACGTAACGTCCGCCGTGGGTGTGGATAGCCGGAAACTCTTGCCCGCCGGGGGGCAGGGGGGCGCCGGCGTTGTCCATGGTTCAGGACGAGAGGGGAAGACTTGTGAGAAGAGTCGGATGGAATGAAGGGATTGCAGAGAGAGGGTAGAGTGGCGTTCGCTGCAGAAGGGGTTGAAACGTCCGCCTCTTTTATATAACACGAATCGCAAGAAAAACCGATTCTCCTCTTCTTCTTCTTCTTCTTCTTCTTCTGCTAACGACAGCGGTGAAAGAAGGAGGGGCGAAGCCTCCGCTGACCAAGAAAGAGCGCGTTCCCACGGATGGACGGAGAAAATCGCCGCCGCCGTCAGATGGACGACCACCACTCCTGCATCTCGTCAACGGCCAGCGGACGTTCGGAATTTTCGTGGGAAAGTGTGGTAACTCCCCGCGACTGCCTCGCTTGCAGTTTCCGTGACGACACCGAAAGGACGTTGGCTTCATCATACGGCCGCCACGTGTCTTCCTCTTTTCTCGTTACCTATTTGCATTCAGGGTGTCGCTTACGAGTTTTTCTTCTGTTTTTAGCCGGCGAGCTTAGAGCGATGGAAGCAATTGCTAAGCAAGCTGGTTGTTTGTTATTACATGTTTCAATTATAACAGTCAAAAGGTTCAATTATCTATTATTAACACAACAATGATTCTGTTATTGAGTTATTTTACCGAATTATTAAAAAACCATAACATAATTCTTACAATTGTAAAAAGCACCCATGATTTTAACTTTTGAAAAAAAAAAAAAAAAAAAAAAAAAAAAAAAACCCTATCTGCTTTTGCTTCTCATGTCAAATAGAGGATCATTGGTTGCCGGCAACTCTTGCATTTTCGGTTTAGAATGTGCTAAGTCGAACCTCATTCGAGAAATCTACCTCTAAGGGGAACTTTTTGGACTTGTAAGGGCGTGTTTGAATGGGAAACCGCACGATAGGTGAAACGAACACGCCGCAGTCCGCACCCTCTCTACGGTGTGGGAAAGAATTTTGCTCACGCTGGGGCAGCCTAGGCTCGTGTTTACCACGGGAATCCATGTTCTGCTTCTCCAAAGGAGAGTTGTTTTTATATTTTTTAAGAAAAATTGTATGCTTCAAACATTTTACGAAAAGGAAATTTACTTTCCAATTTTTACTCTTACAAAGTTACAAGAGAGACGCATCCATCATCCTTTTTATGTGCAAGTGTGTTTTTTTTTTTTCGTTCAAGAACGTCGGTGACAATATTTTGGGGGTTAATAGTGATCATTTCCTTAAGTTTTTGGGGCCTTCTATTGGAAAACGGCAATGAAGAAAGAAGCATCTGGAATGCTGCAGCCATGGCTGAACGTGTCATTCTTCAACAGACAGGTCAGAACAATGTTCTTCTTCCTTTTTTAAGATGAGTAAGGAAATCGATGCCAGTTGCTTATGTACGCTCCGCTCTGGGTGTTTACTGAAGGGTAGAAGCTAATGCCATAGTCAACGATTTCAAAGAGAAAATTCTGTTCTGAAGCAGTTGCCACTCCCTGCGATGGAAGATTTCCAACCAATGGGGTCTTCAATTATTAGAGATTGCTTTTCTACTGTTTCACCAACTTTTGATGTCGGCAAAGGAAGAACTCTCATTTTCCTTTTATATCTGTCCATAATTCATTCACCTGTCTCTTCAACCATTCAATATGATGGGATGGATCTCCAAGTTCAGCTATATATATATATATATATATATATATATATATATATATATATATATATATATATATATATATATATATATATATATATATATATATGTGTGTGTGTTTTACTAACAGCCATGAAGAAAACCTCAAGGCTTATCATTGACCGAGTTGCGTACGTAAGGTTGCCCTCATCAGTAAGAAGGGAAAAGCAACAAATTCAAGAGTTGTATATGTTCAGTTTACTGCTTTTGCGGAAGGAGTCGGCCTACCTTACAACTAGCATTAAAAAGCAGTGGGATCTATTATTCAATAGTTTTTTCGCTGAAGAGAGCAAACAAATTGCTTCTTCCATCTATAAAATCAAAATCTGCGGTTTCAAGGTCTGTTCCATTATGTCAACAAAACTCAGCTCGTGTCAACGAATAGCCCTTGACTTGTTGAAGGTTTCAAGCCCGCAATTGACCATGTGAACGGAGGCACAACAAATACGTTTCCTGTGTTTTCTAATTTCTTATGCAAAGTTGCCAAAACAAAACACCATCTCCTTGAGGCCATCCGAAAAAACATCTCATTAAATTTTCACAGCCAGACAAAGACGATACTAGCAGGATAGGTACTAAAGAACTGACATGTCATACATAACAACATCCAATACGATACATACGCTACCACGGAAAATTTCTTTTCCCTTATTCCCCTGCAATGACACCCAAACACACAACACATCAACACCCAGTTTCTTCGCTTGGTCAGCAAAGACCTCCCGGAAAAAAAGCCACGGTACCTTCAACACCGGTAGTGTCATGATTCGGCCTCAGCATTCAGCAAATCTGATGGTGAAAAGAAACAAAGATGTGTAAGTTAAAGCAAGTGCATCAGCAAAAAAAATGAGAACTTCCTTCCCCAGAGAAAGCTACTAGAGGCATATCTTACCCCAATTCTGAGAGCCTCCGGTGAGCCTCAGCGTAATCAGCAAAGAAAGCATCCTCGTCCTGGAATACCCGGTTTCAAATCAATACGCACGGAAGTTCAAGAGGGCTTTTGTCAACAGTAGTTCTCATTTATAACCTATGGTATAACTAGAGACGAAGAAGTAACCCCCGAGAAAAAGAGTGAAACGCAGAATGTGCCGAAATACTTACAGCGGCATACTTCTCCACCAGGGGACGGAAGACTGGGTCGCTCAGAAGAGCTTTGTCAGTTGGCAACTGAAGCAGACCTGCCTTCTCTCCAGTCAGCAGCTCCCTGTAACACAACAATCATGTCCCGAATTGGATCCTTCACACTAACTGGAAAAGAAAACAAAAACGAGAGACAAGTAGAGAGAGAGAGATTTTATTGTTTAACTTACTTGAAGTAGTTGTTGTCGAATATCAGAGGGTCGCGAGTCCAGGGTCCTTCGAATCCAGACCGCTCCTTGTGGGCCCGTCCCTGCAAGAAATGGTGGTCATGCCAACCTTGTTATCTTTGTTTGGTTTCGCTTAAACAAAACACAAGAATGCTCATCTTTCAGAAAAAATCAAGCTTACCAGGGTATGCCCACCAGAGAGTGCAACAATATCCTGGTCAGATAGACCCATGTGTTGCTTAAAGACAACCCTTAAGTGATCAACACCTGAAAAGAATAGGAAGACAATAAGCCTACAAGCGTGAACAAGCGCACTTGATGTCACATGTTCATGATGCATACCCTGGTTGGCGTCAGGAAGGCGGCCTTCCACTGGAGACTCAGTTTTGTCCTGCACGTATCACGTTGTACCGCAATTAGAATCAACAAGAGAAAAGATTACGGAATGGCAGTAAGCAACAGAAAGCAGAAAGAATCAAGCTAATTCCGGGTTTAGAGATCTACCGGCCTCCCTGGATGAAAAGGAACATCCGGTCCCCCGGTAACCTCAACAGCGACGACTCCAGCCAACTACATCAAACCGATAGGATTTAAATATTTCTTGCAGTCAAGCGTTTCCAATGCAATACAAACTCTCGTTTATGAAAATGAACAAGACTGAAACGCAATTTCATTGGTTAGGGTGGAAGGGAAGGCGGGCGAGAGGAGGAAGAAGGCACTCAGTTCACCTGAACAAAATCGGCATATGAAAGGATGGGGAACTGCTCCCTTATTGGTTCCAAGAGCCTGACGGCAATGTCCAGTCCAGCATTAGCCGCGTGGCCAAGCTCGACCGGGTTCTTGATGGTACCGAAAGGGCCGCCAGTCTTCGTTTTCACGTCAAAAGTTCCGGCCGAGTGCCATCTGCATCACATCATGTCCACAATGTGAAATAACCGCCTCTGGGACGGGTACTAGTACAATATTACGGGAGGGAAGAGTCCAAGAAGTTTAATAAAATGTGATTAAAGAAGTGTTGTTTTGCGTTCCGCATGAACAGATACAACAAACAGGCAAATAGACACAATTCTTTATCGTAGAAATTGTAACAAACCCATCCTAAATGCGTTCATTTAGGTTGTGTTTGATAGTCGATCTTAAATCCATAGATTTAAAAACAGGCAACCTTAAATAAAGAACAGAAGCATGTTTGACTTATTTGGGGAATCTCTTCGGTGCACCTGTTACTCAATAATAAACAACATTTTTTTATCGAAAAGTGAAGGAACAGGCAGCTTAGAGTAGGTTTTTTCCACCCTGTCGGTATTGACAAATTCGCCCAGATGGACGTTTTCAAGGAATAGACTGCCCATTCTAGAAGGAACAATTACTTTCTGACAGGCGGATTTGCAAACTGTTTTCCAGGACCGTGCATGTCAGTGAATAGATTTTTCATTGAATAGATTTTTCATTTTGTGTCGATTAGACGGTTGGAATAGCCGCTTAGTTATGATAAACGTCATTCACTTGAGGGTTCTCTCATCAATATACTTTTTCTATTTGGTAAGATCAGTATGCGACCAATGAGTATGAACGACTCAATCTAAGCTAAATTTCGTTAACTTTTGTCGAAGTGATATTTCAGAATCTGCCGCCAGCGGCGTCGGCTCCCGCAAGGTCTTTCTTGAGGCCTATAAAGTGGTCTGCCTCTAAAGGGTTTCCAGTCATCAAGAGAAACGAAATAAAGAAATCGAGACTTACGCTAGACGGAGAATGAGGGGGGCACAGTTTTTCTCAGCGATGAGCCCTCTGAGCTTTCTCTTGCTTTTCTCAATGGCTTTCTTGTATTCCTCGCTAACAGTTGGGTAGCAGTAGCACCTCGACATGACTGAAATCCTGAAAAATGCAGAGAATTTTCCGTCGATTAGTGAAACCGTAACTGCGGGCGAAAGAAATGAACAGAAAGACCTCACGCTGATCGTTTAGGAAATGGACAACACTCGCATGACATTTGAAACAGTTTAAGAAAGCGCAAGCTAAAGGGCGAACAAGGAGACAAAATATAGATTTCTCTAAAAGAATTTTAAAATACTACCAAGAAAACAAGCGTCATGTGAAATGGAGCAAGCTTTACCATCACAATTGAGAAATTTCACGGTGCAGAGGCCAACAGCCTCGTTATGTCCACACTCTCACTTGGGCTTAAGAAAATAGCAATTTCAGCAGCAAACAAGAATAAAGAGCTAAGGAAAACAGTAAGCCGGCTCAAAAGGAGAACCTAGGCAGCAGAACGCAATTGAGAGTCACCAAAAATGTCCATTGAATATCATTTAAAAAACTATATATGAACCAAAAATTTCAAAAAAATGGATTGTGTGACGCGAATTGGAACCACATTTCAATACTTGTAAACATCGAAAGAATGGGAAAGGCAACAAGAAAGGTTAGGAAAAAGTTAAAGTCGGAAGGCGGCTTCAGTATTATCCTTCGCGCCACGAAAGCGGAATCTAAATTAACACCACAATGCGAAACTGGGTCACGGTCCAAAATTCAGTACTATAGAAGGTATAACTCAACCGCCGCAAAGGAGCAGGGCGTGTTTCAATGCCGTTACCAGAAATGGTGAGTTAGATTGGTGTATGTCTAGGCCAAACGCTTTGTGAGCTGTTCTCAACAAGTTCGACTTAAATAGACTCTAAATGGTATTTCAATATGTAGCTCGACCTTCTAGAAGGGTTCAAAAATCAATGGTATTATGGTTTTACAATCGTAGGCTGATAAAATCCGATTCATACTTACGAATGTTTTCTTTTTACTCTTAGGTTTTTAATGTGTTCAAATCAATATGGTTGGATTTATAAAAGAACACTTGAAATGTTGGATATCATACATATGTGAGGACGTGTGTATGCGTGTTTGTGTGTGTGTGTGTGAGAGAGAGAGAGCAAAGTTTTAAATGAATTTTATTTCAGAACTTGGTTTTACAAATTCATTTATTTTCGGCAGTTTTTACCAAAATCTAGTTATGCAAAGGTAATTAAAATATAATATACAGCATGCATTTTCCTATATTTGAGCAAGAAATTTATAATTTAAGGGGCAACAAAAACCCATCCTGAAAATGACGCGGGAAAATAGAAGTTAAAGAACTAAAGGGACAACATTGCTAAAAAAGAGCAATCAACATTGCTCCGATGAAGCAAATTTGAGATACAAGCGTAAAAAGGGAAAATCGCCAGAATTAGATTAGCAATTAATGTCAACGAAATGCAGTGCAAGTTTAACTGAAAAAGAATCGTAGAATCAGCAGGAGATCCATCTATTCGTCGGAATAGATTGTAACGGAAAAAGGATCCAGATTTACCCTTTTTTGAGCAATATATCAGTCTATTTGTCTTACAGCCAGCTACAAGAAGGCCAAGGCAATGCGCGGAGGAAGTTACAGAAAAAGAAAAAAACGAAACTAAGTAGACCACAGGAGAGAGTAAACAAATGCAACAAATAAGTGAATCATATATAAGAGAAAATGAAGCATCTAGGCAGCAGGTAAGACTTCAAAGGCTGAAAGGAAAGGGGTCAAATGCCCAGCAAGCTCCGCCACGAATGATCAAAGAAAAAGAGATCATCAAGAGAAAAAAGAAATGACGATGATGAAAAAAACCAGCTGAAGAGACAGCTTGCTCAGAAACCCACCAGCTAAAGGGCGGAAGATTTGTGAAAAGGTGGAGAGACCAAAAAAAAAAAAAGAATTACGGAAGCAGCCGAAGCTCAAATCTAAAGAAAACAAGCAAACTAAATGGTTTTCCGCAGAATCAACACCATCACAAAAATCTCAAAAAAAAAAAAGGATCATAATCATGATGAAGCGTCATCAGAACAAACAACATCATATAAAAGCAACCACTAGCAAATTAGAAAAAGCAAAAAAGGAAGACAAATCAAAAAATATAAAGCGTAAGCAAGTGTAGAAAGGAAAAGACGATCTGCTCACCGAGAACAGTGACGGAACTGGAGTGGAAGGAGGAGACGGAAAGAAAGGCAGCAACACCGAGAACCCCTAAAAAGAGTGGAAACCCGCAGGGCAAGGATCGAACACACAAGCGACACGAGCACTCCACGCTCAGGAACCCCTTCTTTATAAGAAGGGATATCTCCACTCTTTCTGGAATCTTCCATTTATCTTAACTCTGAGCGTCCGATCCTCCCAATCCGACGGTGCGAACTTCATCCCACGAACGAGCGGTTCAGATTGCTCGAGCCGGACCACAGTCAACCCCTGGGGCCGCCTTCCTCCTCCTTTCCTCATTGGCGGGCAGCGGTTGCGGGAGACTAGCGCTCTGTCCCCAGGGGTGTTTTCGTAACTTCACCAAGTGTGAACGCTGAGCGACCTGCTTGATTCCCTTCCGGGAGCCAGCAGCTTCCGCCAATGGAACGCCGCCACGTGGGATGGAAGAAAAGTCGGAGTCCATTGACGCGACGGCCGTTGGCGTTTCGGTGGTGCGTATCGGATCGTTCAGTGGTTATCCGACTCGGATCGGATATAGGTATAAAGAGACTTTTCATTAGAATTATATTGCTTGAGGAATTTAAATGTGAACGTAGGCAAGGTCAAATTGGAGGCTTCATGTGGAATGTTTTCCAAGGCGCCGTTGAGTTTAGAAAATAAAATCTTACACCCAATTTGAATACAAAGACTTTTCTAGGATTTGCTTTCCCACTTTCATTTCATTTTTGGTTGGTACCAACTGGTAATTTTTTTGGCATTTTCCATTCCTTGTTCCTCCTGCTCCTGTCAATTTGCGCGTCGCCTAGAGGTGAACGTAACGGAGGGGCAAACGTCGTATAACCTCATGATAGTATTTCGGCATATTTTAAGAAATATCTGCTATCGTTTGTCTTCATCGCTTTTAGAAATCCTGACATTATTATATTGCGAGTGTCCATTGCCGACTTGTCTATTTCCCGTCTTCTCACTAAAAATGGTTGGATGAGAGCAGTTGAGGGCCCAAAATGTAACATTTATTTATGGTAATGAGTGAAGGGTTGACAACATGCTGCCTACAAAAGACTTTTCTTGTTTTCATGTTGCATCGACATCAGCCATGGTAGCAATGGACCATGCAACTTAGGTACCAAACCTTATCACCTTAAAGCACAGCTGCCAGAATTAAATTAGAGACATGCCTTTTCATATGCCCCTATCCCCACCAACTACATTATGCCCCTTGAAGCTTATGATTAATTTCAAAAGTGATTTGACAAAAGAAAATTTTACAAACAATTGAGACAAACTTTGAAATGTAAAAGAAAAACATGAACAAAATTTCTGAATGACGGTAACATTGAATAATAAGTGCTCAACTTGTAAAGAAATTTTTTAAAGCGCAGCCTGTAGGAGGCAACATTAATTATTGATATAAAGTGGCAATTGGCAACTGAAAACAAAAAAAAATGCTTCAGATAGGGAAGAATAGTTCATTACGAGGAGACTTTTTGTCATTTATAAAAACGGTTTTCTTAAAAATTTCTCTTAAAAATTAAGCAGTTTTTTTACTATCTTTCAACGGTTGAAATAGAATGCCATTTACTCATTGCCCTAACATTAGGTGCCCTTTTGTACTTTGTTTCTTTAAATGGCGTCTAAATAAAAAAAAAAAAAATCCAATTCAAGTATATTTTTGTCATATCATCAAAAGTTGGGTTTAAAAATTTTCCTTCTACAAATAAATGATGCTACCCACAGAGCCGATCGCATTTAATCTGCCGCCCAACAGTGGATCCAACTATTGTTCTTATCGGGTTCATCCTCATCCACTCCATTCCACCAATAGAGACTTCAAAACTTGATAACGGAACACACGATGCACACGTATTTGATAGGATTGATGCAGACCGACTGACTGCGTCCTTAACAAATGATTGCTCATCTTTGACAACATTTTCCTTTCTTGTGTTTGATCCTATCAATTTCCAGGATAATCATGGATAACATGAACACGGCTAACCAGAAAAGAATCGTCATGTGAAAATGCTTACACCTCCCACAGGCCAAATTTGGCGACTGACATAAATCAAAAGTTTAAACACGAAAACCTCATCAAACCAAGATCTAAAGCTGGCCTGAGTTTAACCAATTTTTTCTCCACTATTTTAATGCTTTATGAGGGGTTTTGTGTTCATCTTGAGTATCAGATGCATAGCTGCAAAATACACACATACACTGCTCAAGGCTCCCAATTAAGACTCCATGGCACCAAAAAGCAAGTAGTGACACACTGAACTACCCTTAATTTCTTGGAAGGTCAAAGTGCATGCACTATAGCAAGCCAACTGACACCCCTGAACAAAATCTAAAGGAAGCCGCTCATGGGTTGGATCTATCAACAGAACCCTAGATGTATGAAGAAGACAAAATGTAATTTTTATGATACATTTAACACATTTACCTCAGCGACACTAGGAACAAAGCTTTCGCGAGCAGGCAAGCATGTTCTGAGTATCTACAGATGAGGCCTGAGTCTCAGACGCTGTTGCTTCACCTGAACTCTCATAAATTGTGGCGCATTTTAAGTATCACAAGGAGGCACCATTCAGCTGCTTCTGGGATCCAAGCCAGCCTCGATTTTTGGGGCAGGAATAACTAATTCCTCGTTCAGCTTCTTTCAAGTTCCATCAGGAGACGGAATTTTCACACTGCATTGTCATGCCAATGAAGGTTACTCATCTAATGAAACAAGTAAAGCCTTCTTGTAGGGCTAGATTATTCCTCCTGACAGCCTTCCATCAAATTTGAAAACCTGTTGATAAATCTGTCTGTCCACTCATTAGCCAGCAGCAGATGACTCTTGAGTTGTTTCAGTGGCAAATGGTCCACTAGCATTCCCATGCTCACTGGTTTGCTGGACTGATTGTGCCTGACTTGTAGGTTGAGAATCTGAGGCTAGCCCCAAAACCACCAAGGTAGACCTAAATTTTTCATCATCAAAAACACAATAAGCAGAGGGATGGTGAACCTGGGAAAGGATGTATGAAACTAAAAAGTAACCTGGGAAGTGATGAACAGATATTTGGTTGGCTTGCATGAGCAACCAGTGGTACTCTAAGAGGAGGGCTCCGGTTCAGGGCATTCTCAAGTTGTGCAGCCGGCAACTGTTGGAGGAGGAAAAAGGAAGAAATTCATCTCTTAGTTATATTTCAAGAATGGTACACACATATAAAGGAAAACCCACAGCCAGGATCTCTCTCTCCCCCCCCCCAACCCAAACGTCCATCCATCACAAAAAGTAAGCCCCACAAACCAAAATTCACATGGTCACGAACAAATTCCAAGAAACCAACATAGATCTATTCACACAGTATTAGAAAATATCACCTGAAGTAGCACACCGAAAGATTGTGGCTGTGTCTGGAGTGCACATTTCAAGAAGCCCACCCACAATTTTGGGAATTTCCAAATCTGCATGAACTCAGACAATTATTCTAAGCACATAGAGTTATCCATCCAAATGTATTCAGGACATGCTAGAAGTTATGAAACACCATGAAGTTCCTCAAACTTAGAAGCCTCTCAGTTGATGTTGTTCTCTACCAATCAGATGATCATGCTTGAAACAACTAAACAATAACACCTAAATTAATATTTGTTTGAATAAGTCCAGAAGTTATACTTGTTTGTTGACAAGGCGCAAAAGGATATCCATCACAAAGTCCACCTGCATCATTGGCAGTTGACCACATTAGCATCTCAACTTCAGTGAAGCCTTTTAATCTGGCTGAGCTTCAACCAAAAATAACATATTGACAAAGCCTAAAAGCTGGGTCCAGGACCTCCAGGTACACCCAACAGATATAAGCATGTCTAGCCAGCCCACAATATGAATCTGGGACCTAAACCGGTGACATGCAGGCAAAGGAATTATCACAAAAGCGACAAATTGAACATTTTTTCCTGCATTCCGTTCCATTATGAAGCTCAATAACTCAGTTCACAAAACATTATTATGTGTTGAAAAGCACAATAACAAAGGCAACTTCTTGAAGTTAAATACTGTTCAAAGGAAATGCAATGAAATGCTTGCACTTAAGGAGCTCATGGCATAAAAACATACACAAAAGTAATCATCAGATAAACCATAATATATTTCATTGTGTTGGTTAAAAAGGGAACCAAGCTGCAGCTGAAGAAAACCCGTCAGGAATCTAAGAACCCATTGACAGTCAGACCTTAAAGGGCCGTTTGGCACCCATAACCAATTGTTACTGTCCAATGATTCTGCCTCAAAATTTAGGTAGATTCATAGAACACTATGTTACATGGTTCCATGAATCTGCTCCAATTTTTGGGCAGTTTCACTGGATACTGGATAGTAATAATTTGTTACTGGTGCCAACGATCTTCTAAGTGCTCAGCCATCACATTTTACAATGACTGGGAAAGCTATTACTTACCAGAGAGGGACAAGCTCCAATGGACTGTATAACTGTGCGCATGAACAACAAAGGAAGAGGAATCTGTTCAACCTGTTTTAGAAAATAGATTGGTTGAAAAGCTCTATCTTGAAACATGATCTTCACAAATAGACCAACATACCAACTGATTTAAAACTTTAGCAAGAACTTGTTGGGTAAAATCAGCCTGACGCTCAAAGCAAGCAGAGCATGCATCTGTGACCTGCATAAAATGCAGCTTATCAATTATTTGATATTAGATTAAGATAAAGATGTTTCTAATTTAGATTCACCCTTCTCTGTCCAATGCATTTGACGATTTGACCATATAAGAAGACAAATGAAATAAAAGGATTCGTTAAGGACTGTTTCCTCACCTTTTATTTCTCTGAACTTCAATAAAAATACATGAGCACAATAGTTACCTTTTTCAGGGCTATGCCATCTTTATCTGGATCAATTCCATGGATAGCAATTAAGACTTCAGCTGGAGAAAGAACAGGAGAAGGCCCCTGAAAACAAAACAATTAAACATGAGGCACGAACTGAGGGAATTGTGGAAAACATCTGATCATTCAGCATAAAAAGCAAGGAGCCAAGGACTTCATTGCTGAAACAATTTGTACATGTCATCATCAATTAAGATAAAGGCTGCTTGGGAATAAGTAGAACAAACTCGTGGAAGCAGGCTTCAAAATATCGAGGCATAAAAACTTTACACCTTTAAGTCATTGACAAGTTCACATGCATAAGCGATCAGATGAATGGACTCAAACTATTATATGTAGCTAATTCCACCAATATCTCCAAATCATCAAAAACCACAAGGTGAAAATTGAAAATACACACATATCATAAAGATACACTGCCTATCAACATATATATCTTCCTTACCAAAATAAATCATTTTTTTCCTTTTTCTCTGTATCCTGCATGGGAAAACCACAACCTAGCAATGATAATTTTTCTAATTCTGGCAGAATAAAGCGCCAAGGTTAGTAACTTCCATTGCATTTGTTGCATCTGAAGCCCCACTCAATACACCAAACTCCCTATGCATGAGAGGAGCCAAGGGGCTTGGTAGTGGCCATTGTCCTCCAGAATTTACTAAATCCACATACGAAATTTTCTAAAAAAGTGTGCACAGCACCATTAAGAATCAAGAAGAAGAAAACAACCGACCTTCCCACCCCCACCCCCACTTCTTTTCCCTAATATTTTGGCAAATATGAACAGGCCTCATGAGGAAAGTTTCTAGCTCCTCCACTATGGACCAATAAATTTTTTTAAATACACATGGCAAGACATTAATAGAAAAACTAATGGGAGAAAATGATAGAATCTATCAGGTAGAACAATCAAAAGCTCAAAAAAGTAACCTTACCTTTAGTATACAATTTAGTGCAGCTCGGAACTTGTCAAGTGGAAGATCAACCAGCTTGGGAAATATTGGTAGAATCTGACAAATGATCATCCAACAAGTAACAGAATATATTAGCCAATGAAAGTAAATGCCAACATTAACACAAGTACATGGATTCTCCAATACCAATATCACAAAGTCATTGACATATTTGAAGCACAAAGAAAACCCACCTTCCATGCAAAAGAAGTTTACGGCCCAATAAAATTAGAGTACGGCAATCAAAATAGTGATAGTAAAGCATTGTTTTAGACTAATAAATCTAGTGTCAGAAAAGAGAAATATCATTTGAATGGTTGCATCATATCTACACCAAATTACAAAAAATAATTGAGGGCAAGATCTCCTATTTTATACTAACCTCCATGGAGAAATATAACAGGGTACAACAAATACAGCATAAGAAACCAAACAGAGCCAAAAAAATGAAATAGAATCACCTGTAAGACAAAAGCTAATGAAATATGCATAACAAGGGATTTTCAACCATATTGACTATTCTCATAAAAGCTTAAAGACAATAACATCATTATACTCGATCATCCAAGTCAACAACACAACAATTGAACATATGACTGTTTACAACTGCTAAAATAAATGATAAGTTAAGAAGACCTCATCCTTTGGCATAGATGACAGTATCGGAATGAGAATAGCAACGTCCTGCAAGAAGAGAATTAGGTTAGATCCCATAAGACATCAAGTATCTTATGTATTCCATGCGTTGCAATGGACATCTTTTTACCTTCAGCTTTGACTCATATAACCTTTTGACAGCACATATCAGGACTGGTGAAGGGATTGCCCCATCCGTCAGCGTATGCAACACCTGCATGAACACACAGAAAGTTGAGAAAGAGCAAATCATATCTGAGCACTGAGCAGTAAGAGGACAGCAATAGACCATTTCTTCTAAACAGATTAAAAAAAGGGTTGCACTATGGACAAAAACGGACCATCATAAGTAGGTTCTCGCTTCCTGCAGGAAGGTCGGAAATGACAGAAAGCAACTCTGCAGAAGAACCAATAGTCCGTACCAGAATTGGAATCTGTTTACGAATGGCCTGCATTATGTCAAAAAATCTATGAGCATGCTTAAATACAACAATCCAGCCACCATTAAGAGATACAAATAAAAACAAACCTCCTTTGCAGCCTCCGATGCACTTCTATACACAGTGAACACCTGCCAGAGCAGAGAGTGCTTCTATCCATACAAAAACAGAGGAACTTTAGATACTAGAATATATGAGGCTATAATGTTCTATAAAATTGCAAGCAAGGAAACACACATATACATTCGAGCATGCATCTCCACATGCCCATCTGCAAGGGATGAGGAACTGGATATTCTGGATATGATTCATCATTTTTCACAAAAATGTGAGCAAGGCAGCACCCACACACACACATATATATGCACTGAATTTTAGCTACCAACTTTCGCACATACTCACCCACTCCATTATTCAAGAGGGAAATCGAGTCAGGTTGTGCACCTGAAAATGGTTCAGAAGGTAACAGGTACAACCTCAATTCCTCCACCCCTTCCACCCCCACCCCCTACCCAAACCCAAAAGAGAAAAAGCCCAAATATGTGTGTGTGCGTGTGTGTCAATCAGTGTTATATGTATCGTACGATACGTATCGTACCGAAATGATTTTACGATACGATACACCCCCCGTATCGTGAAAATGGGGTGTATCGTCCCTGTATCGCACGTATCGTGCGATACAATCGTCCCTGTATCGCACGTATTGTGCGATACAGGGCCCGTATCGTACAATACGGGAAGATTTCGCAAAAGAGGGCCCGAGACCTACTTATTTCGGCCCCTTTTTGAAAAACAGCCTCCGTTCTTCATTTCTAACGCTTGGATACCTGCGTCAAGGAGGGGGATCTTCCATTTTGACCGTCAAAAACTCGATTTTGACCGTGAAATCGAAGATTAAGGGGTCGATTTGTGCGTGGGTGGTTGATTTTCGTTGGAAGGAAAGGGGATTTCTTCATTTCTTCTTCGTATGAAATCACGAGCCATGGACTGAGGAAGAACCAGCTACAATATTTGATGATGAAGATCTTGAATGCTTCAACCTTGAAGCTGAAGCAACAGAAGGCTTTGTTGATGAAGGAGAGTCTGCTACTGCTGGTGCTGAATATGTTGGTGAAGATCTTCCAATTCTTGACGATGAAGATGAAGATGAAGATGAAGATGATGAAGATTATGAATGATGAATCATGAATGAGAGTCAAGTCAAGAGTGCTTTGATTTTATATGTATCAAAGATTCAAAAACTTAAGAGTTATGAATCTATGGTTGTTGAAGTTGAATTGTTCAACACTTGATTGAATGTTTATCACTTTATGGCTTAAGCCTTATGCTTTGTTGAATGATAATGTTATGAATGTTTTCTTTCTATGAAGAATTTTTTATTTTTTATTTTTTCTGATTTTTTTACAAATTTTCCGATTTTTTTAAATTTTTTCTGATTTATTAATATTTTTTTAAAAAAAATTACGATACGGTTACGATACGTTACGATACGGCGTATCTTAAAGCCCGAACGATACGCCTTACGATACGCTTTTTACAACATTGGTGTCAATATATATCATTCTCAGGTTTGTAATGATATTTTCCTCAAATATTAGTAGGAAAGTTTGTGTTGCTCAAGAATACAAAAACATTCAGAAAAAGTATTATAGAAAAATACATGTTATAAATTTTCTCCTCATTTTCTTAGGAAAACATTGATAAAGATTTAAAAGAGTATTAAAATGTAAAATGAAAAAAAAAATTAAAATATCAAAAATAATCTTTTAAAACTCACAAAAATGTTATGATATTTCATTTTCTCGATATTTTTAATATATTACGGCATTTTCCATTATTCGAATGTTTCACTTGTTTTTGGTGTTTGCATCTCAATATTTCATAAATAATGCAAATATTTGTGACTATGATATTATGTGTGTGTGTAGAGAGAGAGGGAGAGAGAAAAAGTGAATAATGCTCAATTGAACATTTGAGTCTAGCAACTTATTGTATTGATTTTCAGTTTCTTGAATCTTCAATGCTATACATTTTGTCTTCGACCTACAAGTATAATATACAATTATAAATCATAAAGTAGTGACTATTATGGACGGTTGTTAATCACTATTAGTCACATTATATAACATAATAATGAATAACTTAATATATATAACAGTTGTTTCCCAAACTTCTTAACATAGAAGTTGTATATGACAATCTGATACTATATAACATAAATTATATAATACTTGACTGTATGTAATACGTACAGCCATAATTAGTTAAACAGTTGCCTAAGTGTGCCTGGGCACAGACTGTCCCAAGCTGCACCTAGCGACTTTGATAACATAGATAGTGTGTGTGGGTACAGGAATTTTCAAAAAAATGAGGTTGTGTGGTAGGAGTTTTGTATATTTTATATATATATAAGAGAGCGAGCGTGCTGAGAAGAAAGAGTGTTGGGAGGGGAGAGAGAGAGATGTGAGACATGAGGTACGTTTTTATTTTGGGGTGGTTTCAAGGTAAAAAAGGGGGCACCTGTGTGGTCAGCGGCACTAACATGTGCAACTGTGTCGCGTCGATGCGGGTGCATCCATGTGACTTAGCTCCCGTCTCTTGTTTTTAATGATTCTTCTTTCTATGTTTGTCAGTGATTAGGCAAGGATTTGGCATCGTTCAGTTAAGCACTACTCATATATATATGTATATATATATATATATATATATATATATATATATATAACATGCCATGTAAGGGTCATCTGCCTTTTCAACCATTTTTAAGCTGTTTCAGAAATCATACCGTATGGATGGTTGCAGAATGTTCAAGACCTATAAAATTAAAAATGAAAATCCTACGTCTAAATCAGTTTTGAAAGGGTTTTCAAAGCTAATATTCTTAGCTTTCTATGTTCATAAAATCTGATGTAGAGTTTGGATTTTCAGGTCTTTTTTACTACAACATTTCCAAACATTAGCATCCAACTGTGCAATCAGACTTTTGAGAAAAATATATTAATTACCAGGAAGCACACCCTGACAGCTAATATTAGGCAGGCACAATCTAAACTCCAATCCTAGCTTCCAAGAACCATAACTAACAACTTTGACCTCTATCTTGTAGGATAACAACCTTCACCTGTATGCCTATCTCTCTCATTAAATGTTGAAGAGAAAACATTCATGAAAATAAGACATATACACAATATATATATATATATATATATATATATATATATATATATATATATATATATATATATAGAAAAGAAAAGGAGAAAATGGTCAAGGTTTTCAGGATAGTAAAAGTCATGATCTAGTATCCGTTTCATATACACATACTCCCTAGACAGTGAGCATGCCTTCACCAGAAGTTAACAAATAATGAAGAAAACATTAAAAAAAAATCCCAAATTTTAGAGTATTAAGCCAATCCAAAAAGGAGAAAAACAATGTATCCACTTTCTATTTTTTTTCTTCCCAAGCATGCCAATAGTCAAAAAATAACTTAAATTTTCCACCTTAGAGAAGAGAATGGAAGTAGGCTCTATGCAAAAAAATCATGAAAACCCTTATTTTTTATGCATGAAATCAGCTTCAATTTTTCTCCTTAGATGTGTAAATCCACCTCTCATTAAACACTTAACATTCACCTTGAATGGGCTTTATATGCACTAAAACCCAAAAAACAGTTTTCGAAGTGTCATTAAGGATGTAATCTATGACACGTCCTCTAAGATGCATGGATGAGTGTACATAAGACAAATACATTATCGAAAGCAGTTGTAATAACTCAGATTCACGGAGAGTAATGACGAAGTCAATGGAAAATGTTGATGAAGTCAGATGCTAGGTTTACTTGTCACTAAAGTATCTTCTTGTCTACAAGAATATGTACAACATCAACATGTAAAATGTGCATGTAACATATGCTCAAATAGGTTGGAGAGGATTTCCTACGTGCACAAGCTATTATAATTAAGGCATTTTCAGTACCTTCGTGCATAGCGCAAAGTAAAGTGACATGCATCTTTGTGCCTCGGAGACCAAAGCTTCAGATACATCCTCAGATGCAGCCAAATGCCCATCAGTATTCTGTACAAATAAGTAGCAGTAATCCATTATAATAGGTAAGCATTATCAAAGTCTTGATGCAAGCTGGACATGAACTTCCAGACACAAACAACAAACAATGTGGCAAAACGAACTGTTTTAGGCACACAGAAGTTTCCCCAGGAACCTAGGCTCAAACCTACCTGACAAAAGATTTTATGTACTTCTTAAAATATAAATTAAAACACATAATACCCATCTGGTGCTTCCTAAACATCAGCTCATGTGCAAACAAGAATTCTTTTTTCCAACAGATCTATTTGCAGATGAAATTAGATGCTGTATTTCAACAAACATGTTTTACAGTGCCATCTTTTGATGAAAGCACTTTATCATGGAAAATGTTCAACTATGTTTAAGAATATCTCATCACTATATCTAAAAGTGATTTTTTAGATTAAACAAAGGTAGCTCTTTGCTGGCATGTGCAGTTACCTTAGATGAGTTGCTGTCTCCCAATAGTGCAGTTTGAAGATCATTTACTGCTGAAAGCAGCTTCTCACTGGCAAATTCTTCTATTGCTTGTGAAATGCAGGACATTGGGTACAACTTGTTGGCCACCTGTACAACCAAAATATAAGCACTCAGCAGACAATAAAACAAGCCACTTATATTGTGTAGGAAAGTAAATCACAAATAGATACCAATCTTATTGCCTTCATCCTCACTTCTTCTAAATGATGAACAGCACTCTGCAAGAGACAAGAAGAGAAATACTTCTCAGAAACATGCCCAGTAACCCTTACAAGGAATGACATGACGGTTGTCAACTGAAACTATGGAAAAGAACAAAAAAAATGAAGAGTAAAAGTTGAATGCAATCAAATTCAAGATGACATAATGCATGATAGAATAAATTATTCCAGTTCAGTATCACAAATACAGCAATAAAGACGAAGGCAAAGATCCCCAAAAATGTGATAGAATCTTATCCATTCTTGACTGTATATGTATCGTGTTCTCTTGCATGTAACATTTCAAAGTTGCATTTCTTCAGAAACTGGCAAATCCTTTAATGCATCCCAACAAAAACACTTGTTACAGTAATCCACATTGTAGATAAAGATGATGAGCCTATGCGTCATAGATTTTATGAAATGTGGGATGATATGGTTAAAGAAATTCAACCTAGACTTGTTAAGCATGAGAAGAAAAAATTTTCACTTGATAATTCAGAGATTTTTTTTATCAAGTTCATTCAAAAAATAGGATAAGATCAATACTTCCCTGCACTGCATGGCTCATTCTTTAAATCCTAAATACTAAAAAATGGTTGGAAGGAGCTCCTAGATGTGTCCCTCCAAATCTAGATAATGAGATATCTATAAACAGAATATCATGTATAGAATGACTTTGTAATTTGTATAGATTCTTATACCCAAAAACAAGTTATTTATGAATATTTAAGGCTATCTATAAAAAAAATTGTCTCTAAAGATTCAGAGGTAATAAGTTGGACGACTTATGGATCAGGAATGCCCATGCTTCAAAAGCTTGCAATGAGATTACTACCAGTCTGTTACATCATCATGTTGAGGAAAAATAATTCTTTCTGTTATTTTGTTGACTCAATGATCTTTTGTGTTGCATTAATTTCATTACATTTTTGTGGTTAACATTTTCATCTTATTAAGTTTCATCTTATTAAGTTTCATCTTATAATAAAATGCAATTCTGGATCATCTCAATATTGGGATGGGGATGAAGAATTTGATTTTGAAGACCGCAACTTATATAATGCTAACATGAGTTTAGTTTATTCTACTATTCCTTCTTTTGATGATTTTGGTGATGATTCAAATGAAATCATTGAAGAAAATCAAGATATCAATGGAACAACAATAGAATGATGAAGTGTGAATTCGAAACTTAAGACTCTAAACCTTGTTGAATCATTGATTTGTAGTTTCAAATTTGTTATTTGATAATTTTTTTGTTTATAAACAATGATATATATATATACATACACACACACACACACACCTAAGGTTTTCTAAAATGTTCTGTGCTTGCACCCGCACCCATGTGACACAGCGAACTACAAGTTTGGCATGCAAGAAGGTGATCCCGTTGACGAAGCAGGTCAGACCTGAAGAGTCCAATAAATAAATTGGATAGTGGATGGTCTAAGGAATTACAAAAAACCCAGGTTCAAGCTGAGTTCCACTTGAAATCCATAATTCTCCAATATAAAAAGAAAAAAGGCTAATATTTTACCAGGAACCTTTATATTTTTTGAATCAGATACAGGCCTGATGGGTTTTCATCCGAAAGAGTAGAGAATCAAGACTATTTTAGAAGCACAAAGAAATAATGATCGTTCTTATATCTTTTGTTCATAAAATATTTATCTTGTACCACACTATTTCAATAGTGCAGACATGTAAAGAAGCACAAGAGAAATCAAAATAGAATGTAAACAGAAAACCAGAGAGGAGTTAAGCAAAAAGCATGCATATCTTCAACAACGGCTCTCAGATGCAACAAAAAAAAAAAGTAAAGTTACTTGAATTTTAGAGGTGAAAGGACAAAAACAGGTACATGAGATAGCATACCCAAGTGATACATGTTTCCGTTCATTGGAAGTGGACACATTATCAGCATTTTCATGGGGCTAACTTAGCACCTAGGCATAGAAAAGGGACACAAAAGTACAACTGCTAGAGCATCTCGGATGTAAGATATACCTGTAATGCAATCTTCAAGCAAACATCACGAATTGGAGGCCTTAATAAAATTAAACTCCATACAGCACTAAGGCCTTGAGTAACTCGGTCACCAGACTTCAATTCCTTGCTGTATATCTCGTTATTTCCAGGAGAGCATAGACATTCTAACAATTTAAATACTGGTTTTGGCAAATAAGGTGCCTCACCAAATAGTCTGCTAAGAGATTTGTCCGATGCAGGGAATGAATCTCGTAGACTTTCAGCCTATTCAGGTAATAAGCACATTCTATAAGTAGAAATGTGTGGGTGCAAAAACATTCCAAATAAAGCATTCAAGAATTCTTAGTTTGTAAAAGCTACTTGGGTAAAGAAACAACATACTACAGTCAAAAGGAAGGTTTCATAGGCAGAGGTTGCTGTAGTAGAGGCAAAGAAGTCATGCTCCTGCTCAGCCTCAACAAAAAGCTTATATAGTACCCGCAATGTCAACTCATGCCCCTGGAGTATGTCGGGAGAAAGTTAGAGTAACATACAACTTCTTCTTCTACAACAATGTCAACTTATTATAGAAACCCAGTATATTAGAAATAAAGATACAGAAGGATTTGTATGACCATAGGAGACTCTTTTTGGTATCTCTCTCAATGAGATACCAGATAATTTCAAGTAAGATGAAAACCAAAATATGGTATTCTTAGACCATGTCCAATTACAAAGATTGCATAAATCACGGAAAACGTGGTGTTTCACGGAACAAGGATACAGAAGTATTTGTTTGGAACTATGTCACACGGGTGCGGATGCGATACGGGTGCGGATACGGGGATACGGGTGCGGATACGGCCATTTTCAAAATTTTCAGACACGCGGACACGGCTGATAAGATTAAAAAAACATTAAATTAATAGTACAATCTTGTGAGAAAATGTGTTTTATCACAAAAGTACTCAATATTTGAAAGGATTGTTCATGGAAATAACTGGATGTATCATAAAAAATTGATAAAATGAAAAAAAAAATATTAAATTTTTAATTTTTAATGTCTAGCCGAGTCTAGCCGAGTCGCCGTGTCGGCGAGTCGACACGGGTGCGTGGCCTCTTTAGGCGAGTCTGTGTGACATAGGTTTGGAAGTGGTAAAACCCCTTTAATAACCCATGACAAGAAAGAAAAAGCTTAAAAGAGTCACACCTAGAAAAGAGAGAGAGAGAGAGAGAGCAAGTCCTTGAACTGCTCTTTAGTCATGCGCCAATTTTTAGTGATCTACAGAAAACAATCCCTTCATCATGTACCTAGAAAATTCAAACTGTAACAAGTGGGATGTACAGAAGAAAATAGAAATTGCTCACAGCATGATTAATGTCATTCTGACTGTCCAACACGATACGAGAATTATATACTTTAAAATCTACTGGAAAGACATATTAGCATGGTTCTGATATATTGTAATAAAGGCCAAATCATAAAATTGGACCATTTTATGCTTTTGAATGCATTAAGAAACTTTAAGATCCTCTCTAGACTTGATAAGAGAAAAAAAAAACATCTGCAAAGCAAAACATAAGTACCTCATGATTTAGGTAGTCATCCAAAATATGTTTTTGCAGAAGGCTCCATGCATCTAGCTCCAATGGATACTGCAAGCACCAGACAAAATGAAAGTCAAACAAAACGTCTCAAGGTTCATATAAAGTAAAATTCTCAAAATATGCAAGACATGAAATGATATGTTTCAAACCGAAAAATAGAAATACAAGCATGAGATTCGAATTGACAGATTTCTGCCCTCTCTTCAGCCAATTATGATGGTATGGCATGACATGCAGGTGGAACCAAGAAGGAACCACTTTGGCTGCACTAGATAAACCAGGCCTTATAACCTCAAAAAAGAGCAATAGACAGTCTTGTAAACTAGAAATAGTAATTATGGAAGAGTTGATGATTTTTTTTTTTGGGGGGGACAAATCGTCCATAGTCTAAGTACAACAAACTCTACAAAGACATTCTAACGTGCAGAATGAGAAATGGCCAGGAAGCAATACCATAGAGTTAGGTTGTGTAAGAATAAGCGATAACTCTCAATATTTTCTGTTCTTGTATCCACAGTGGTGACTTCTTAGAATATGTAGTGGACCAATAAACTTTTTCCTAAGAAAAAGCAATAAAATGGTCATCTGAAGAAAACAAACAAGGCAGGGAAAGAAAACTGCAAAGGCACATAAAAAATTCTGCCTTTGTCAAGAGAAACTATTTACAAGAAATAATTAAAAAAATGATAAATTTTACCAACTACAGACCTGCAAGAGTGTTGCCTGATTAATGAAGATATCCCCCCAGCCACCAAGAGATGATAAATTATGACTGTCTTATTATAGGGGCCTTTCGAACATGAGAAGCTTTTTAGGTAGAGGAATTATCAATCAATGCTGCCTTAAAGTTAAGCCTTACAAAGAGGCCAATAAATAATGAAAGAGTAGCTAATCGAAGTACTGGTGGAGTAAGGTTTATAACTTTATACCTAGAGAGAAACAAATTGTCAGAAGGGACTTCATATCTACACGATTCATATCACCTAGGTGATGATTGGAAATAACACGTGTATACCAAGAGAGAATAGCAGATACTTGGAAGGAACTCCACGTATGAACAATTCATAACACCTAGGGGATAAGGGTATAGTACATGAGCATCTAAGGACCATGCATAACATGGAGAGGAGAGATAAGAATAAGCGATTGCAGGCAAAAAAGAGAAAACAATCACCTGGCAATCTTCTAATGGTTAGAGCAAATGATTAATTCAAGCAAGTTGGAGGGATAACAGGAGAAACGTTCATAAGATGTCAAATAAAAAGTTGCAAAATTTATGTGATATAATTGGAAAAGCTTTTTTTAAAGCAATCTCAACCTGAATAAAGTAATTGTGGGATAAGAAATCACCACTTATTATTTTCAAACAATTAGGAGATCATCTAGAGAAATATAGAGTTTTTCTTATGTGGCTAATTAATACGGATTAGAATATAAATCCCCTCGATATTTTTATCCCATAAGCACCACACAAAATCTGATCAAATAAATCACTTTTCCAAGAGATAGGGTTGTTATCACGTCCATCATCTAGTCATCATGTAACATTTCCCAATAATGTGTGTGTGTGTGTATATATATATATAGGATCAAGTTACAAGCGTATGAGAAAAACATGCTCCAGTTCCAAATTTTTGCAAGTCAACACCTTGGGGGAAAAATAAGAGACATGTGTTAGATAGCTTGTCAAGGAGACCCTTTAACTCTAATAAAATTATATTTTACCCTTATCAAAGGTAAAACTCATTGTGTTTTCCGAGAGCTCTATGGTGAAGCAGCTACATTAGCAAAAAAACAGGTTGCCAATGGAGGCAGATCCAGGCTCTCAAAGGTCACTGATGGAAGAAAGCAAGTTTGTGCTCCCAGCGTTGTTGACAGAAGCAAGTCAGGGTCAGGCATGATGCATGGGTCATCAAAAACTAGCTATCTCTCTCTCTCTCTCTGTGTGCATGGGTTGTCCACATCAATTCTCTAACTCCCTCTATCCATCTTCACATTGGCATCAGCATCCACATCTCTCTCTCTCTCTCTCTCTCTCTCTCTCTCTCTCTCTCTCTCTCTCTCTCTCTCTCTCTCATATATATATATATATATATATATATATTTGTTGCCCTTAAATTGGCACTAGTACTGGCTACCACACATCGCTCTCTCTTTCTCTCTCTCTAACATACCCTACTGCTACTATCTCTCATGACCTCTCTCCCATATGTAGACTATGCCATACCAATGTTTGATAATATGCCTCAACGATTGTTACATGATCATTCACACGAAGAATGATGGAGATTGTGCTTGTAAATATATGAGATATTCTCAACATTCAACAAACGCCAAATCCTACAAATATTTTCATTTAACATATTCTCATCATTCAAAGAGAGAGAGTGAGAGAGAGATTACCTACCGAAAAAGAAGAAGATGATGATGATGATAAGAGAGAAGAAGCAAAAAAGATAGGTAAAACAAAAAACATTGAGGTCATCTTTGGCTTGTTTTGTTTTCTTAGTATCTTCGCCTTTACTATGGTCAAATTAAGGGTGGTCAAGAGAAGCGGGTATAATACATATAATACGGGTATAGAGATAGAGATAGAGAAGAGAGTCAACAAAATGCAAACAAATGAATCACAAGAAACTATTGTGACGGCCTAAGCATGGGGAAACACCAGTGATATGGAAAAACTAACAAGTACTACAAAATATTCCAGCAACCAAGAGGAATATAGCAAATCAAAGAAGGCCTCAGAATATTTATATTCTACTTAGCATAGTGAAACACCTTTTACATTAAGCTTCAAATCAACAGACAGTGAACCAAAAATAACATCATTGACCTAACTAGGTGAATGAGATAAGATATGAAGTTTATAGATGCATTACCTCGCTACCAATATATGCCAGGACGGAGAAGTGAACATCTGAGCCCCCTGTAATCGCTACACTTTTGTAAGTATTAATTATGCGGATATATGCCAATTTCTGCAATTGGTCCTTCTGCTCTTCAGATAGGTTAACAGTTGGAGGTGCTGTCTTATTAAGTGACAATGAAGTAGAGAATGCTACATTAGTTGAAGCTGCAGAAGAAATCCAGGTTGCATCTGCTGCAGATTCCCTTGGGCTAAGTGCCTCCGAATGATCAGTTGAAACAGTAGCTGTTGAAGGAACTTTGTTAGCAAATGATAAACCGAAACTAGCTGCATCCTCACGATGTGTTCCAAGTGAATCTGCGGTTGAAGCATAACACGCTTGCTCATTTTCCAGACTCCCAACAACAGGAGCTGAACCTTCTAAACCAGGGATTGAAGCTTCTGAAGGCCCAACATCATTTATCATTGGTTGATTGTTAAAACTGCCAGTGACAGATGGAGAATGAGACACAACTGGCACGTCTGCACCTGCAATTTTAACTGGAACTGAGGTAGTATATGTTGCTTCCTTGACTTCAGATTTTTCAATATGGTGAACCACCTAAATTTTTTTGAAAAATTCAAACAAATGAGTTTCATAGATAAAAGAAAGAAGATGAAATTAAAGAAGAACGGATTATCAGATTACTCCAAGGCAAAATGAGAGGAAAAGAAAAAGAAAAAGAACAGAAATATTACTGTGCTGTCACAAGATGCAGGTAACCTTAAGCCCAAAACGGATGTCATGATTTCCAATGCATTTGAAGATGGCTTGATATCAAGTGTACTGCTGACAAGGCTCGAAATGAATCCTACACTTACAGTTTCTTCTTCCTCCTCAACATTAGGACGACAAGGTGGAAGATGACGCATATTAGCAATTACCACTTCAGCCAGCAAGTCAGAAGAAATGCTTCCAATTAAGATCTCTAGCGAACCAGTAGCTTTATCACCTTGGGCAACCAAAGCACCAAACATAGAAACAAGCTGCTGCACAGGGCCACAAACTTCATCTGTGCTTGTATTTTTAATCCCATTAGGTACGAAGTCTTCTGGAGCTCTTAGATTTGTCTCGACTGACACTGTGGATTGCAACTGTGACATAGGTGGAGCTTGCCGTATTCTTTTTCCCAATGAATCAGAAGTTGCAGTGAAATCAGTCTCTTGGGTAACACTTCTTTTCTTGCCATGATCAGTTATAGGCAAGTCAGCCAATTCTACGCCACTTTTTGCCTCCTATATGCATTAAAGACCAATCAGATCAAAAAAGAAAATATAGTTACGAAAGATTACTTAGCAAAAAATTATGACACAAACTTCAAACCTGTAATGGTTGCACCTCACTAGAAAGTTTATCTAGCTGAGAAAGAGCTTCATCTGCAAGCTCTCCAGCATCCATGGCTTTCAGAGCTTCTATAAGTCTATCCCGCCACTACACGCCACAACATTGAAAGGTGAACATGATGTCAGATGTTTTTATTAGCTTGCATGGATGTCAAATTATTGATTCAGAATCATTCAAATCAATTAGAAGACTGAATTTTTAGTGTTCAGCAATAAAAGAAACTCAAAAATATGAGATATTGTGTCAACAAGTTGAAAGACCATAAACAAGGAAAATACATCTTTATAGGCCCACTTTGATGCCAGACTAGCTATATTTGCATCATCACTGGTTGGTTAATTGATAAGCCACCAAATAGTTGGAAAACATTGGACAGGCAGATGGTTGACATGTGGTCAAGGGATGTTGACACAAGAGCAGTTCGCTCAGAGTGGATCCTACTTCCTAGAATGGATCCATTTTATTTCACTTTATCGGATCTCTTATGTGTTTTCATTTATTAGATTGAGTTGTACTTTGAGCATTATTATTTTCGTTTTGGCTCCAAAATCCAATTAATTAGAAAACTCTACTTAAAGGTACGTATGATTCATTTGAAGTTGGTGAAGATGGTTTAAGAACCCTAATTTGCTTTGTTATTTCCCTGGCTTTCTTTATTGCTTTTATTTGTCTTTGTATCTTGTTTTTGTTTAATTCATTCTTCTACGTGGATTAGAGTAAGAAGCTTTAATCATTATGCCAGATTGGTATCAAAGCTCAGGTTCCCATTCATTCTTTGCACTGGCAGAAGAAAAGGACAATCCTGGTATGAAACGTACTAAAGAGTTTGAAGAGCAGCTCTATGGTATGTTGTTGGAATTTTGAACTATAAGAGTGATGTTGCCGCCTGAAGGATTGGTAAAGAGGAAATCACTGAATGTGATGACACGAAAGGTGCACTAGTAGCATAGAGATCTTGCCCCATCCACGTCCCTGACAACCAAAGAAGGCGTTCAATGGACAGACCAGTGTTGTACATATCATACGATATGGAGTCGTATCGTTCAATACATATCGTATCGTTCATGAAATACGATACCATACACCCCCCGTATCATAAATCGGGGGTGTATCGTCCTTGTATCGTACGTATCGTGCTATACAGGGCCCGTATCGTACGATACGGGGCAATACGCCCCGTACACACGATACGGTGTTATTTCAAAAAAGAGGTGTTTGAACCTTCTTTTTTACGTTTTCTTTAAAACATCCACCCCTTCTTCATTTTCTAACATAGGGAGTGTGTGTCCTTGGAGGGAGATCATCAATTTTCATCGTGAAAACATCGATTTTCACAGTGAAATCAGCGATTCAACTGTCGATTTGTACGTGAGTGGCTGATTCTCGTTGGGAGGAAAGGGGTTTTCTTGATTTCTTCTCCCTAAGGTTTGAAATCTCTTGTTTTTACCATATATTCATATATTTTTACCGTATATTGAAAGATTTCAATTGTTTTTCGTTAAGTTTACCGTAGGTTTTCGTTTTTTTGTGAAGATATGGCATCGTTTGATCCCACATGGCAATGGTGTCAAAGGGTGAAGGAGAATGATCGGTTAAGACTCAAATGTAGCTTTTGTGATAATACATTTTCAGGAGGGATTATTGGAATGAAACACCATTGGGCAGGGACATCCAAAGAGGCATCTCCATGCGATGGAAAACCAAACAAACGTTTGCCTCCATTTGTGCATCAGCAATGTTTAGATATGCTTAATGTTTTACATCATAAGAAGATACAAAAACAAATGGAAGAGGCAGATTATGATAGCAGTCTAAGAACAAATGTGGAGATCTCAAGAGCTAGAGGCCATAGAGGGAAAGGAATCATGTATGAAGGAGAACGATCTGACCCATTTGGAAGGAAGAGAAGAGGTACACCAGATATTCATCGACCATCTAGTGGTAGGTCTAGTGTTGGTTCTATTAGAAACTTTTTCCCTTCATTTACTGGCCCAGGTTGTCAGCCTCAGATGCGTTCTGCTATGGCATCTAAAGATATGTTACATCATGCACAACTGACATTATGTGAATGGTTTTATGATGCATGTATTCCCTTTAATGCAGCTAATTTCTTTCAGTTCCAAGTCATGGCAGATGCACTATGGGCCCCGGATTCAAAATGTCATCATATCATCAGGTGGGGCAAATTTCTTGAAGCTGCAGTGAAAAAATGATCTCGACATTGCGATCAGTTGAAATTATGCTGAAAGGAAACAGGTTGCTCCATTATGTCAGATGGATGGACTGATACATGCAATGTTATCACTGGCGTATTGTCTCGTGTATCGGTCAGGCCGACCTATATGTCGTATCATATCGTATCGTAAATGTATCGTAACGTATCATAAAATTAATTTTTTTATTTGTAAAAAAAATAAAAAATTATAAAAATACAAAAAAAAATCAGAAAAAATCTAAAAAATCCAAAAAAAAAGCAAAAAACAGAAAAAACCATGTGATCCATCACTAATTTAGAATTTCTTAAAAATGTGTCTAAACGTTTTGTTAGGCTGTACATGGTCAAGAACACTTGTGAATTTTCATGTTTTTTGTCCTAAAGGTACAATGTTCTTGAAATCTCTTGATTTGTTTGATGTTCTTAAGACTGCTGAAATTTTGTTCAATGTTTTTGACAATGTCGTACAAGAAGGACATGAAAACGTTGTACAGTTTATTACAGACAATGCTGCAAATTATAGAGCAGCAGGGGGATATGTTATTTCAAAAGTATATAACATTTTATTGGGGTCCATGTGTCACTCATTGTGTTAATCTAATGCTTCAAGATCTTAGTGAGATGCATGATATGAAATCAATTGTTGACCAATGCTAAGGGGTTACAAAATTTATCTATAATCATGCATATGTATTGAGTTTGATGAGAAAATTTACAAAACGACCTGCACAAACTAGATTTGCCACAAATGTATTGACTATAGTGAAACAAAGAACTCCGTTGAGGCAGATGTTCTCTAGTGAAGAATGGGCTGCATATCCACATGCTCATAAAAGAAATTCTTCTTTAGTTGTGGATATTATATTCAATAACGAATTTTGGGAATCATGTGTGAAGCTATTGAAGGTCTGTATTCCATTAGTTAAAGTCATCAGGTCAGTTGACAGCAAGGATAGGCCTTCCATAGGGTACTTATACAAGGCTATGAATAAAGAAAAAGAGGCAATTTGAGACAACTTGAAAAGAAATATATATATATATATATATATATATATATATATATATTATATATATATATATGCACATATGAAAGATTATACATAAAAGGTGGACTGGACAGCTTCATCAACCTCTCCATGCAGCAGCTTACTATCTAAATTCTGCAATTAGATTTTCTACTACATTTAAGAAGGACAGAGAAGACACGCATGGTTTGTCAAATTGTGTTCTAGTGTTAGTGACAGATTGTAGAGAACAAGATGTTGTGCACAGTAAGTTAAATCTATATGATAGATGTCTTGGGGACATGGGACAACCCTGCGCCGTTCGAGCAATACATAAAAATTTTTAATTTACTTTGCATTTGTTACATTTGATTCATTTATGTTGTCAAAGTTTTAAATTTTACACGAGATTTATTTTATTTTTTGTTTAGATTTGTGGTGGAATAGGTTTGGGATTGATTGGCCAAACCTAACACGTTTTGCAATTAAAATCCTCAGCCATACATGTAGTGTCAGTGGATGCGAAAGGAATTGGAGAGTTTTCCAACATATCCATAGCAAGAAAAGGAATAGGCTCGAACATAAAAGTTGAATGACCTTGTCTTTGTTCGATATAATATAAGGTTGAAACAAAGGTAATATAGAAAGGCTGAGGACAAGGAAGTGGAACTAGAAAGCCATTCATAGGAGTAGTGGTTGTTTGGGACTATCTCAACAGCTGAGGTGAACCCCCATCGAAGATCGAAGATCTCATTGATGAGAACAACTCTTCAACCTAGTGAGAATGACATGAGAAATTCACTCAAAACTGGTCCTAGAACATATCCATTTTATGTTAGGTTTATTGGATCTCTTATATGCTTTCTTTTATTGGTTAAGAGTCCAGACCTTGCTATTTTAGTTTTGGATTCAAGATCTAAATTGTTTACAAAGCCCTGTTTGAGGGCACGTGTGATTCATTTGAAGTTAGTGAAGAGTGACTAACCAATAACCTTGATTTGTTTTGTTATCTCCTTTTGTTCCTTTCTTTGCTTTCTATTCTTTGTTCAGTTTATTCTTCATTGGGGATTAGAGTGAGGAACTTTAATCATGCATCAGATGTCCACCTAAAAGTGTATCCAATAAAAGAAAGAGGAAAAGTAAACAAGAGCAATGTTGTACACAACGTGCAATACCAGGTTGTATCATACACTATGTATTGCAACTACTAAGTTTTAAGATACAATACCACCCCTTAACTAGGTACAAGGGTGTGCCTTCCTTGTATATCGCCATACCTTACAATAAGGCCCCATATCTTACATCAAGGCCTCATATTTTATGATATGGTGCAATATACCTCGTACCTTACAATATGGGGTTGGTGGAAGAAAAACACACCTGAAGACCTATCTTTCCTTTTGGATTTTAAAAAGCCCATTTCACTCAACTTTTGCAAACTCTTAGGAGTTAAATGTGAAGGAGATCTTCCAACTATGAAGAAGAAAAAGTCAGTTTGAAGCTATATAAGCGCATAGGAGGTCGATCTGCAATTGAAGAAAAAATAGGTTTATTGTTTCCCATTTCTTGTGGCTGAAAACATTAACCATTTCTTACTTGCATTGAATAAATTTATCAGTGTTGTATAAGACTGTAAATTTATGTACGTGTTATGAGACCGTAACTTCAGGAAATGTGAGTACGGGGATACGGCAAGATACATACATGTATATATGTAAAATCTTAGAGAAAACCAAAATGAAAGCAACATTTAAATAAACGAGTGATATAAATAAAAACATTATATGTTAGTGAACAATATCTCAAAACAGAATGAAAACTGAGTTTAAAAAAAATAAATCAAATAAAATTAGTAGTTTGGAGCTGCATGCTAAAAAGTACCCAAGTGTCTCCAAGTACCCACTTTAGGTATGGGTACGCTGACACGGGTACGTGGACCTTACTGAAGTACCCATGTGACTTATGACATTGTAGTTATGTTATGTTAAATTAATGAATGTTCATCTTTATAATCATGTATTTATGTCTGACATGTTTTCCATCGGAAACATATTTTTGTTATTTTTTTCCGATTTTCTCTACTTTTTATTTTTTACTTTTTATATTTTAAATTTTTTTAACATTAAAAAATAAATTTACAATTTCTTATGATACTTCACAAAACAGCATAACTATTGGCCTGACTGATACACATTACAACACACACTTTACAACATTAGACAAGAGATTAGGCTCTCCTGGTGTGCGCCATAGGCTCTAATTCACAAAGGTTTCAGCAATGTTATCTGTATCGTACGATACGGATGCGTATCGTATGATACGTATCGTATAGGTCTTAAAGACCTATAGGATATGCCTATGATACACGACACGCCCGTGAATCGTAAGCGTATTGTCCGTATCGTGCGATACGGGCGATGCACCACTGTATCATACAATATGGGAAAATTTTTCAAAAAGGGGCCCCGATGTCCCCTTTTTTGCGTCTTCTTGTATATACGCTCTTCTCTCTCTCTCTTTTCGTGTTTCTAAACACTTCAAGAGACGTGAGAGGGAGAGATTTTCAGTGTTGTACACATCGTACGATACGTATCATTTACAAAATACGATACGATACACCCTGTATCGTAAATGGGGGTGTATCGTAGCTGTATCGTACGGAACATGCAATACGGGCCCCCGTATCGTACTATACGGTGCGATACGGCCGTATCGTACGATACAGGCTGATTTCTAAAAAGGGGGCTTGAACCTCATTTTTTCAAGTTTTTTTTTATAAAAACCCACCCCTTCTTCATTTGTGATCTATAGATTGTACCGCCTTAGAGGGAAATCATCGATTTCCATTGTGAAATCATCCATTTTCACCATGAAATCATCTATTAAACCATGGATTTGTGCATGGGTGGCTGATTCCCATTGAGAAGAAAGGGGTTTTTTTAAACCATGAAGATGACAAAGAATGATATTGTTATGAATTTTGATGTCTATTGAGTATGAATGATGTACCGTGAACGCGTAAGTTTATAGCATTTAGCAAAATAATAAGTCTATCATTATCTAAAAGACTAAACCATGTTTTCTATGAAGAATTTATTATTTTTAAGTTTTTTATGAATTTTCGATTTTTTTAATTTTTTCTATTTTTTTTTTTTAATTTACGATACGGTTACGATACGTTACGATACGGCGTATCTTAAAGCCCGACCGATACGGCTTACGATACGCGTTTTACAACATTGGAGATTTTCCTCATTTGCATCAAGTTTTGCCCGTGAGATAGCTTTCTTTCTCGTAGAGGGCACGGTGGGAAGCTTGGAGAAAGAGGGTTTTTTGGTGAACCATCTGCAATACTTGATGAGGACGATCTTGATTTTTTGAACCTTGAAGAAGCAGTAGAGATTATTGAAGAAGGAGAGGCTGGGGAGCAATGGAATATTGATGACATTCCATTTGCAACAGAGGGGATAGAAGAAGCACTTAATGAAGAAAATGAAGATGATGATGAAGAATGAAGATGACGATGCAGATGATGGTTGACGAGGCTTTTTGTTGAATCATGAAAGATGATAACTATGTCTATATGTTTTGACTTCTGAACTTATGAATTGTGATGTAATTGAATACTCTTCGGCTGCTTAGCATGTTATTTTCATTTTTGAATGTTTGATTTCTTATTTTGGAATGTGTTGTTCATATTCATACTTCATATACATGAATGATGAATGTTGCCTTAAATACATTTTTCTTGATTTTTTCTGATTTTTGCTTGTTTTTTCGGATCTTTTTAGAATTTCTCTGATTTTTTTTGTATTTTTTATATTTTTTAATATTTTTTACAAATTAAAAAATTAATTTTACGATACGTTACGATACATCACGATACGGCGTATAGGTCGGCCTGACCGATACGCGATACGATATGCCAATGATAACATTGGTTTTCAGTACCCACTATAAGTATGCACCTCACTATACACAAAACACAGATATAAGTGTGCATTTATGCATATACCTGCAAAATTGCAAATATAAAGCAGAAGGCAAAAAGCAAATGCAAAACAATAGCATATCAAGGCAGAGGCAATATATAGCAACATAGATAAAAACACCATCGGGTTTATCAGAGTATCATATTCACAACAATGGCTGCATGGTGAATCAGGCAATGGGGTCAATTCCCAGATTGTCAAACAAAGAAATATAACTATTTTTAAACCCTTAAAGTTAAAGGCATCAGACTAGCATTCTTATATGTCAGGCAGCAAATAGAAACTAATAAAATTTTTGTGGGTGAGGCGTCGAGAAATATAATACAATACCGGGATAGCCCCTGGATGGCTACACTTTAGGCATGTTAAGAAGGCATGCTTCAATGCACTGGGCACACCAGAGATCCGAGATCCATTTACTGTGCAAACTGAAGCATCCAGGCCAAGAATAACTGGCAGAATACGCCCATAAAATGCTGGCCTCTTCTTTGCAACATCTGACAAACTGGTTAACATGAAAAATGAAAAAATTCCAGTGAATATAAGTCGCTCAAAAAAAAAAAACTTTCTGCTACTAATGGCTAGTGGCATTCAGTAATATCAAGCAATGAATAAAAGAAGAAAAAATCACAATCGGGTGAGAATACCAATATGAAATTCTTATACACAGAAATATAATAAAATTAACTGAAGATATCAACTTCAAATAGTTGAACAAAATTGTAACCTAGCAAGTACAGAGAAAACTTTTGCAAGGGAAGCTTTATAGTGGCCTAAGGAAACAAACATAAGTTCCATATGTCTACATACCTATTGATCAGTACAACAATGACAGAGTTACTTAATGTCTTTAGTGATGGTGACCTAAGCATATCAAGTAACAGACCCAAGTTCCTGCTGGCTTCAAGAGCTAGATCTGATGTAGTAAGCAGTGGATGGCCACTGCGCAGCCATGATATGTTGAACTCAATATTTTTTTCTGGTGCAGACAATGAAACTTCATCATTAAACATTGTACCATCAAAAATAGGAATATAGACATCGTAAAATGGTTCTGCCAATAACCAAAGTATCAAATCAAAATATGTTAATATTACCATCAGCATCTATCTGAGGTGGTGACTGTGAACTGCCATTTGGATCCGGAGTAAAAAGGAGAATAGTAGATTTGACAAACCTTACAGCTAGTATCCGTGCACCATCATTTCCAGGCTTCTGAACATGTAACCAAAAATTAGACTAGTCAAAAGAATAATCATGCAAGCTTTGGATCAAGAAGATCTTTACCTGAAAAGCAACTTCATATAATGCCTCCTTCAGCTTTGTTATTGAAGTCCATGATGATTCAAGTAAGTTATCTAATTCCTCTGAATATAAACCCTGAGAGCAACGTCAGAAAATTGACAATGTTATGTCATGCATAAGTCATATCATCATCATTGGCAATTAAATCTCATATTCAAATGGACACCATTTACATGATTAATTATATGGCTTCTGTCACACCAGGGCAGTGGAACAAGAGCATAATATAATATGGCTAACAAGGAGTAGATGGAAGCTTTGGAAATTGTAACCATAATCAGGAATATAGATCTTGAATAACAATATATATTCTGTAAAATTAGATATGCAAGTAACTGAATTCCATGAAATTGAATGATTTGATATTCCATATGACCCCCAAAAAAAAAACATAGAAACTTAGCTAGGACTAGGATATCATTAAAAATTTTCAATTCTTTGATGGTGTCGATACCCTGGTTGCCATGTCATGAACAGTTCATGTCAGCCTGAGATGTCAGCTTATACAAAACTAATGTTGTATGCATTTATGCATGTGACTAGGGTAATAAACACAGAGAACCATGTAAAGAAATAAAAATTCTAGGCAGGTAAAAATACATACCCGAAATGCAACATATCCCATGGTCTTCTGAAATAGATATGCTCCACTAGTAACAGCCTGTCGAGCTACAGCAGGCGTTGCATCGTTCAATAAAGATATTAGGACAGGGACCAGTTCAGGTAAAAAGCTCATATGCTTAAATCCAATTTCTCCAATAATCCTGCAGTTTCAAGAACTATAAGGAACATCATCCCAGTGTGCTGGACCTAAATATTTTCCTATGAAATAGTAGCTGTGTCTCCAACACAAATTATTCCTAAACTGGGCAATTGATTCTACATTCTTTTGTTATATTATATGTAACTACTTGTGTATCTATTGTATTTATGATCTATTGTATTTATGCTTATATATACATCTTCATCTATACCTACATATGTGTAATACATATATATGACAATAGATTTGCATGTATGCATACATTAAATCTAATGTACATGCTTGTATAAAAGTTTATTCATGTAATTTTCATTTTTTATGTATTTGCTATTTTTACTTTAGGCATCTATTTATTTTGCAGCTGAACCTGGTCAAGATTAACCATTGAACAGGTTGGAGGTAGCTGTTTCCAGTGGCTCTCTTTAAAAGCCATTGAAGCTAGCCCAACAGCTAGATCGCCTTACGTCTGCCCTTTTCTTTCTCTAATTTATGTTTGTCTATAAATAAGATGTCTTCCAAGTTATCTTGTATGCTTTTTTATACAGCTTTTTTGAGGATATTCAAAAAAACTACTTTTCATTATTGCCAGGCCTTAGTGCCTTTGTTTGTTGGTGGTTAACAGCTTTAGTTTTAATAGTATCAGAGCTTGGTCTCTGAATTTTTTTTTTTTTGAGGCTATGATACAGGGACACCTCTAGATGGGCGTCGCATCCATGTCGACATGCCTGGACACGAATGTGGCCTTGGGACATGGCTAATTCACAACATTGACCGAATCAGTCGACATTCCAGGTCCATGTCTGACCATTTCTGAACTTGGTCAAAATTGACTCAGTCTACTTTGGTCCAACATTCCGGGGCCCCTTTTTTTATGCACCGCATATATACGTGGAAGAAGAAGCATCCCTCAATTTCAGTCAAGGGCTCCAGCAACACAAAACTCGTGTATTCTCTATTGATTAGGGTTTAATTAGGCTGCAAATATAGACACTATACTGAGTAGGGATGGGTTTATCATCTGACTGGGGCTAATCCACTCGATCTGACTGTAACTGTGACTCATAACATCTGAAAGCAAAATAAAACATAATTAAAAGGAAATGAACTCTCGTATAGGGTCAGACACCTAACATTCCTCCAACCTATGAAATACACCTTATCCTCAACATGTGATTTGGAAACCTCCTTTGGATGTCCTCTGTAAGCTCTCAACTAGCAAGCAGGTCATTAAAGCTGGATTATTCGATTAACCACTCAGCTGTAACCTGGTCAAGATTAATTCTTGACCAGGTTCGGGCTAGCTGTAGCACCAATCGGTCTACCTTTGTTTCTCTAATTTATGTTTGTCTGTAAATAAGTTCTCTTCCAGGTTATTCTGGATGCTGTATTATACAGCTTTTCTGAGGTCATTCAATAAAACTATATTTCATTACATATCTTTGGCATTTGCGAGGCCTTAGGGCCTTTGTTTGTCGGTTAATATATATTTAACAGATTTATTTCTACCTTTAAGTTACTGCTCGACGAAATATCACAGAATATGCAGATAACAAATCATTGGAACTTTGCTACCCTCAAGTAACTTACACAGAGTTCCTCTAATTCAAAGGAAAAGTTATGACATAGGATGATAAATAAGACTAAGGGGACAAGCCAAGAGAAAGGAAATTTTGACGTGAGTACATAGACTCTTTTGAGGTACTTCTAGAGAGGCAGATACCTGCAAAACATACGAACTACAAAATGCAGTAAAAACCATAGTCAACTCATATCATCAAGTACAGTAGTCCGTATCAAGAGCTTGACGACCACAAAAACAAGTGGATATGGTGTTGTTCGAAACTGGTATTTCATGTAACCCACGATAAAATCAAGTCTAAAATATGTTGTATATGAAAGGAACACTGTAAGGATCCTGTCTAGCATCACAATTGTTGCAGACCAGATGGGACATGATCTCTGAGTTGGATCCAGAACAAGAACACAGTTCATAATGATAACAACATCATCCCAAACACAATCTCACCCATACTGAATTTGTTTGTGAAACAAAATGAAAAGAAAGAAATACGTTATGTAACATCCAACCCGAATCATGCAATGACACGGTTTGTAGAGTCCATAATGCCTGATGTATGTCAAATCTTCCAACCACATAACCATGCCTTCTCCCTTTTCCTTTCTTCTAGATATTACTCCTACAATGCAGATATAGTTCATTTGTGATGACCACTCCAAAAGCCGTAGGAAATTGTTGGTCGTTATGTGCATGCACTACAACATCTATGAAGTTCTCGTAGAAAGACGCCAGAGAGAACTGTTGCTTCCATTTAGTATACAAACGGACCACGGCAAGAAAATTGTTAATCTTAGGTAAACCTAGATGGATAAACATGAACTTCTGTCCAACAGATTCACGTCATTTTTCAGAAAATTACGCTGAAGTAATCAGAACGAAGGCAAATAATAATAAGTATAATTCGTTAATTCGCCAAAAAGACCAAGCTCAAGTAATTTACGTAAACTGCCAAAGAGAGAAACGAGGATCGCGTCGACAGCCTATTGTGCATTGAGAAACATGGTGCGGAACTAAGCAACAATAACACCAGAACCAAGATCAATAGAAAGAAGAACGAGACCAGAAACAACAACCATGTCGATAAGAACAGAAGCCAACTCAAAATGCACCCTCTCTTTACCCCAACCCTAGACGACAAGCCTCCGTATGGTAAGAACGAAGACGAAAGTGGAAGAAACGTAAAGAAAACGGAAGAAAGTCGTACTCAGCGATGAATTTCCTCACGGGGCTCGCTTTATCTGACTGAAACTCGACGATGTGGGGTAAGAATTCCCGGAGAAGAGAAGGATCCCTGGAGACGATCACCTCCCCGAGCCGCCCCAAATTCTGAAGCTTCGACGGTAGGTCGGGCGGGAACTTGACGGCGTTGAGGAGGTTGAGGGCCTTATCCCTCGCTTCACTTCCCGCCATGACCCCCACCATGGCTTGTCTTCCGCTCCGGACGGAAACCGAACCTCACCGGTCACCGCTCCTTCCTTCTTCGCCGGATCCTCTTCGTTCCCCGTTCTAACTCGACAAGGAAGAAGGAGAGGGCGGACTCGCGCTTTCCCGCCGCGACGACGCTCAACCTAGACCGGGTTCTTGACCTACTGGCAACGATCACACTCTCCCGCTCTATGGCAAGCTGACTTGAATTCCTTCGCCTTCAAGAAAATCGAACCCTTTCGCATGCGGCCCGAATCAACCATAATCACTCGATTCAAATCATTGAGCGGCTCAACTTTTAATTATTTTTCATTTTTTCATTGCTTTTTATGCATTTATTTATTGTTTTTACGAAAATATTTTTCATATTTTGAGTGAGATACTTTGTGACCAGCTCGAGGTTTTAAATCTTAATCATCCTCATGGTTCTAATATAAATCAGCTTAGCTTGGGCGCCTCTAAGATTTGAACTAGCGACTGGCCTAATTTGTTTGAAATTCAAACCACCAACCACTGGCTCAACTTGATCGAGCATAGCCACATGTGGTACTCACACCAGACCTAAGTCAGTATCCCGCATACACCTATCCGACTAAGCCTAAGACCACTCAGTTCTCCTTGGTCAAAATTTTTTAGCTTAGCCACTGGTTGGTTCCTTTACCTTAAGATTTGGAGACCCAAGCAATTATCCATGTCACAATGTTTCAAGTTGGGATTGTCCCTTTTGGACAATCAAAAATGCCCTTTAGTGGAGGTTTGATTTCCGATCAAACACTGGCATTTTTTAACGTGCATGTTGTATCAAACATGAGACAAAAGTGGTTCTTTTTATTATTATTCTCTTTTAGTGCTTCAAACACTGAGTTTAAATCAAGACTCTTGACATGTGTCCCTCAACAACTTAGATCATAGATGGTAAAAGTTTTTAATATTCGGAAAATTGTTAGCCAAACAATCTCCTTACCTCATTGGACGTGAGACACTTTATCTCTACGTTCTACCATGCCATGTGATGTTTATATATATTTGAATCTCATAGGATGTTATTTCTTAAATTTGAATCCCATGTGGTTTCTCAATTGAATAATAATCTTTTAAATTTTTTTCAATTCAAAACAAAATAAACAAAAAAGGAAAATCTGCATCCTGCAGAACTTGTTGCTTGGTCACTAACTGAAGGAAACTTGTAATCTGGATCAGAAAAGTCCATAACATGCAGTAGCAAAGCTACCATGGGGCTGGTGTGGGCAACTGCCCACCCCAGCCTGTGTAAACCTTTGTAAAATTTGTATTTATCATGTGTTGGACCCATACCTAGATATATTGGGTGTCCACCTCAAACCTACGCTAATGTCATATAGCTTTACATGCACCCAATCAATTGCAATAATAAGATGGGTCAGTGATTCCGCCATTGATAACATGGTTTTTCACTAAGATAGATATAGGGCAAACCTTTTGTAAGAGTATGGTTTATCTGACAGCATCAAAGTTTAGACTTTTTTATGCTTAAGTTCTTTTAAAGATATTTCGGCCATGAGATCGTTGAGCTTTTTTTAGATTTTCAATAGAGATGCAAATGAGTCAGATCGAGTACGAGATTCTGTCCATGTTGGTTGCACTAATGCTAACGTGAATTTGAGGGTAGCCAGCAGAGACAAAGCATAACTGGTCGAACTAAGGTGGACTATGGAGGCAAAGGAAATGAAGGGGCTTTCGGCCTTCTTTTTCGAGGGGTGGGCTGTTAAGCTCCTACTCACCAGGCCAGTAGTTAGTGGTCTCGTATATGATGCATTTATTTTTCAAACTTCATAATTCAATCTATTTCTCTACATTATGTTTGTGCTTACTTCTCTTGGTTAAGGAACTTAAAAATTCGACAAGGACCCGTTTCATTCCTTGTTTTACAATATTAGAACTGTTATAAGAGGTGTTTGACAAGACAAACATTTTGTATTAAATTCATGTTTCAAGAACTCCATGTTCGTTTTCCAGAAAATATGGTATAATTATGGACGTTTTTAAATTTAAGACATTATAAAGAATCACGCAATGTTTTATCAGACGTTAATATATATTTTTTAAAACATGTGTTCGAATAATAGGGCATGCAGCAGCAAATGTGGAGAGCATTCTCTCATTCCCTCTGCTCCTAGAGTTCAGGACTGTTTCGGGACTTGAGGGAACTCAAGGTTATTCCCTTCAACTCAACGTTAGTGTTTGCTACTATTTGTAATTCCGAAGGCTACAGGAATCTAATGATAGAACTTTAACCAACCCACTGGTGCCACCCAATTGTTGCGCTCTTCTCAAATTAAAAACTATTAAGTGATCACGAGCTACAACCACCAAATGACTACGACCAGCCAACTAATAAGCCATGATTGCCATGTTTTCTTTGTGTGTATCTGTGTGTTAGAGAGAGAGAGAGAGAGAGAGAGATTGACTGTTAAAAAGGCAAACATAATTCGAAAATTGCACGCGAATATGAAAAAAAAACGTTCCATAAAATGTCCGAGAAATTTTATCCTATCTAATTTGCTTGTCAAGGGGAAAAACAGTGAGAGAAAGAATTTGTCTTAAACAAATTATACTTGTTCCAATTTAACCACAATAACAACTGCAAGTGGAATGTGGGGAACATTCATATATAAAGTTCAACAGGACCCATAACATAAATAAATAAATGACGGCCTTTTTGGGTAATGAGTTTTCTGAATCATGTTGAAGTTAGCGTCCCCTCTGTCTCTCTCTCATATATACAAAAACACACACAAACCATACGTATGCATCTTGCCGGCCTATGTCATGAGTACTTAAATTAGCACAATTTTTGTGATATTAATTAAATACCTCTGTCGCTGCAAGAAAAAAAATGAAATTTTCAGCTCCTCTTTTGTAGTGCAATCTACTTAGTGATACATCACAAATAAAATAGATAAATAAATAAATAAAATACTGATTATAAATAACCAATCATGCATTAATGTTAAAAGAAGGAACCAATAACAACTCATTTATAAAGGATATGTGTAACGCTGCTAAGGGCAGGTTGGGATCAGCCGAACTAGGAGCCCGAGCGCAAGAGTGGGTCGGGATCAGCCGAACCAGGGGCCCGAACCCAGGAGTGGATCGGTTTGTTACAGTGGTATTAGAACTAGTTCAACACTCGGACCTAAGGTCCCACACATGCGGACACATGTACCTTAAGGAATGTGGATTGTAATGCTCCAAAAAATTTAGTCTCATGTTGAAGATTGTAAGATATCTTCAAGGGCTTATAAAGGGAGGTCATTAATGAGATGATTGTCTTGGTTCCTAGCCTTTTAGGGGTTGGAGCTGAAACTGTTACGGGACGGGTTGGGATCCATTGAATAAAGGGTTCGAGCCCCGCCAAATTGATGGTACATGGTCTTTATTTTAAATACGATAAGGGGTAAAAAAAAAGGGGGGGGGTGGGAAGGTAACTGCCAACACCAGCCTATATGTGATTCCGTTTATAATTAAAATTATCCTAAAAAACAAACAGTGAGATTGTTTATCCCTTAAATAATTAATTAAGAGAGAATAGATTCGCCATCCAAATGAAAAAAGGTTTGCTTGGATCTGAGCTAAAAGCGCGAGTAAACTGGAAACCAAGCATGCATGCTTTATTTATTTAATTACTTGTTCGGCCGAAGGCAGGTGAAGATTTGTTCTGTCGCACATGAGTTCTCATGTGTTGGCCTTTCATGGTCTTCAAACCCATGCAATCTAACTCCTTTTTAAATACAAACATGATAATCTATTTCTGTCTCACATGTGCAACTTGAAAATGTGGACTAAAGAATGCAGTACCAAACTCTTATTTTTATTTTTCAAAAGAGAAGGAAGCGATGCTGCACTTTAATAATCATAGTTCACTTTCAGTTTATATATATATATATATATATATATATATATATATATATATATATATATATATATATATATTGAACGATGACTCTACAGCTATTTATTAAGAGCAGTTTAATTTAAAATGATGGTTGGTTAAAAAAAAAAGAGAAAGATGATGGATATTTTTGATATCTAATATTAGTCTACACTTTTTTCTATTTGTTTTTCTCTCAACCATTCATTTGTTTTAGATGGATAGTTATGGCGCTACATACATTTAAAACTTTTGAGTCAGATAACCAATCATCGGATCCATTAGTAATTTGATTTCAAATCCATTTGTCATGCCTACGTAAAAGAGATGTGGATTGAATTTATATATCTTTGGATTGGAATCTGTAACCCAATTTCACAAGGGGATCGGAGTCTGAGTTTGATGTCCATTTGGGAAATAATTTCATTGAAGATCCGAGCCAATTATATACAAAGGTCGGATATTATGCGAGTCCTATCTGAAATTCAGGTAGGACAAACTGGATGGAAATTCTAGATCGTGTCTAGGAATTCTATTATATAAAATTTACATTCACAACATATATCAAACTTCGATCCTCGTGTTCCTGATGGGACGTCAACCCATCACATAGAAAAAGGAGACTTGAAAGTTTCCTTATCTCATTCTCGGGTTTCCAAGGTCTAGGGTTGCGTTCAAACCTGATTGAGTGGTGGACCACCTTCAACTCGACAGCCCGTAATTTTTGTGGCTGGAAGGAGTACCATTCATTGGAATTAAAGCCGCAGGACCCCACTCGGACCAACTATACTACGCCCTTTGAAGCAACTTGAATTGTTGTTTTCATGCAAAAGCACGGAAGACTTCCGGATTTGTCACAGTCTGTTGCAACTAAAAATCTGCACATCTTTTAATGTTGACAAATAGCAACAAGGACTCCCCCTTGTCATTGCTAGGCTTGATCTTAGCCAAAAGGCCGGGAAAGGTATACTCTTTGCCATTAAAAAATGGCATACCAGAAAAGCAGCATCTTTATTTTTAGTTTTTTATGAGCTTAAGGATGAACAACAAAAAAGAACATATGTATTTTACATTGTTACCAGTGAACCCTAAGGGGCCGTTTGATGCATTGGAAATATGGAGTTGAAAAGAAGTTTTCAGAAACTTATTTCAAGAACTAAAGAAATTGAAACAAAATCCAGATTTTCAAAACCCCTTAGTGTTTGCTGGACTTGGGTTTATGTTTCTAGAAATTTCAGTTTGGTAGGAATGAAAGACAAAAAAAGAGAATCGTTGGATTCAAGAATGCTTTGAGAGCTCAACGGTTACTTTTTTCATCCTCCAAAAGAATTTCTGAAAACCAACTCAACGGTTACTTTTTTCATCACAAGTTTGATGGGCAAATTTTTTTTTTAAATATTTGAATTTTATTTCCAATGACATAGGAAACATCCTGCCCATCAAACGGGCCCAAAGAAAATAGCAGAAACAGAACTTGATTAATTGATAATTTTAGGATTTGCTTGCGCTTGAAATAATCAGGTCAAGATGTTGCACAAGCAGCGGCGGCGCTAGAAATTTTTAGTTGATGAGCACTAAATTGCTCTGCAAATAGTTAATTTTTGTGGGGGTGAGGGCAACTGCCCACACAAGCCCCATGTGGGGCCGCCGCTGGCAAGATGACAACAGAGATGATAATTTTTTCAACAACTCGATGAATTACCAGTTGGCGCATGCGTGGCCGTGATTTTAAAAATGAAGAAACAGTATCAAGCAGATCCGAAGTCTTTGCCGATAAGAGAAAATTACGTGTAGGATTTGAACACGGTTAACAAACTGCATGTGCGAATATTTCACCATACATCAGAAAACACGTTTTTTCTAACTTCATTGTCATAGTTAAGCCTAGGATTGACCACTGAGATAAGATGACTGATCCCATAAGTTTTCCTTTATCCTTTATTGGTTCAACAATTCCGCTCAATAATTTTTTGATTTATTATTTTAATAAGGAAGGTTTTGAAAAAGATACAAAAGATATTGTAAAAAAGAAAAAAAAAACCCAAAAAATACATTTTATTATAAAAAATTTCTAAAGAATTCATCTCCTATCCATTGCACCAACCTCTCGGGGATAAATCAATCTTGACAGCTTTCTATAGAGTAGATTTACACAATTTTTCAATTTCTTGTCTCTCATTGAATGTTCAGTAATAAAACTATTGATTAGATTTATAACTTAACATATGCTCTCGTCTGCCAATATGTCTTTATTTATATGTTTGTGAGTACTGTTTGCAATTCTATGGCTCGTATCCAAACTTGACGAGAAATAACTCTCAACAATTTAAAAATTTGGAACTTATACTTATACGGAAAAAAACGTACATATAATTTTAACAATTGTCTCAATAAATGAAAGGAAACAGAGAAATCTAGATCTTTCCCCTTTGGGAAAGGCCGAATAGTGCATGGGATATTTATTTTTTTTCGTTATCTTTCTCCCATCATCTTCTTATCTTTCTCCCGTCGTCTTCTTTGGATAACAATGGCACAGGAACCAGGCGAATCAATAATGAGCGGCGACTTGACATTTTCTTTTATTAATGAAGTTTATTACATCATTCATGACTTAAGCCAACTTGCCATGTGGTCTCTCCAAATAATCTAAAAATACTAGCAGGAAGGTCCTTTTTTTTTTGGGTATTTTTTGTGTTTTTTTATTTGAAAATTTTATTCGTCAGAAGCACCCTTCATAGGACGAGACGGGTCGGGCCGGGTCTGGGTCGTATTTTTTTTATGGGGCTCAACTTTAGTGAGTCCGGCCCGGCCCGATATCTTAACGGGTCGAGCCTGGTTATCACTTTCTAAGCCTGGCTCGACCCGACGGCTCGTTAGGTCGACGTCGACGAGCAACTGAGCAAACAGAGGGAGGAGAAGGAGAGAAGGCCAGAGGCAGCGATGAGGACGAGGAGCAGGCCACCAACAGCGTGGGTGGCCGCCGGTGGGTCACGCCGGCCATCGCCCGTGGTGACGGCCGGCCGTCGCCCGCCCAAAACCAGCTGAATCCGGTCTTCTCCTTCCCAATTCAAAAAATGCCCCTTTTTCTTGATTGGGCGGCTGTAGTGGGGGCGAGGAAGCCACCGGCAGGCTGTGGGTGGGCACCGGTGGGTCGCACGGTGCCGTCCGGCGACGGCGAACCAGCCAGTGGCCTCCCTTCCCTGTCGTCGCCCTCCAACGGAAGGCCAACACCTTCTCCTCTCCCTCTCCCTATAACGGGCCGGGCTGAACCTAAATTTTTGGTGGACAGGCCCGGTACCCGACCCGGACCGTTTGTTAACTGGGCCGGGCCCGGGCTTCGGTTCCGACGGGCCAATCCGGGCTGATCCATGCCGGGTTTTATAGGGCCGGGCCGGCCCGATACCCACCCTTAACCCTTCTATTTAACTACTAGAGGTAAACAACCAGTCGAGCTACTTGTTAAAGCTGTGTTCGTGAACGAGTTCGAGCCAAGTCATCTACTTAGGGAGTCGAGCTCGAGTTCATGAGTCGATTCATTCAAATAATCGAGTTGAGTTCGAGCTCAACACGTAACTGCCGAGTCAAGCTTTAATCGAGTTTGTCGAACCTTAATCAAATTGATATATTCAAACGAGTTTATGAGTTTGTCGATCCTTAATTGAGTTCAGCTCGAGCTCAACACGCAACAACAAATATCAATTCTATTCAAACTAGTTTGTCGAGCCTTAATCGAGTCGAGCTCGACTTCAAGACGTAACAACGAATATCAATTCTATTCAAACGAGCTTGTCGAGCTTTCATCGAGTTGAGCTAGAGCTCAACACATAACTGCGGAGTCAAACTTGAGCATATTCTTGAGCTTAATCGAGCCGAGCTCGAGCTGACTGAACTCGGTTTCAACTCGGCCTATGTTTGCCCCTAGTAATCACCATCTAACCAAACGCAGGTTCAGCATCTAATATGGTCTCATGCATTTAGTTCCTTGATAGAGGTATGACTTTAGCCGATAACTGTCAAATTGTTACAAACCTTACAAATCTAGTTAATTTATCAACTAATTGGGAAAAAAAAATAGAAGAACCAATTTTTTAAATGAATAAAACTTAAAAAGTTTTTTTTAATGAAATGTCACCCATATAACAAATTACTTGTTATCTTGGCATAACATAGCTGGTCAGACAGGCGAGACATCAACAATGTATTGACCTCAATTCAATTTAATTGCTCACAAATTTTCATACAAGACTTTTAAAATGAACCAATAAGTTATAAATCTGTCCCCTTATCCGAATCCACTTTAAAATTAAAACAAAAATCTGAAAGAAAAAGAGTGCAAAAGGGTTTTTTGGTCATGATCGCTCTTTATTAGGCGGCAAAGGTTGTCGATGGTATCGAACATAAAGGCGAAGCCACATGGAGACTGATACGAGCCGTTGCCCACACCAAACCACATAAATTACCTTTTTTATATATTGATATCTTATCCATTTTCAATGAATGTCCCTTCATACAGGCAAAAGTGGAATGTATAAAAAAAAAAAAAAGTAAAAATACTTAAATGCCCTCAGCTGAAGGATTTCAACTCTTCTATATATATGTGTGATTCACCTTGGAGTTCATTTATACATAATTCTAATTCTTTTATTTTATGGCCATAAAATAAAATAAAAAATTAGCAGGAGAAATGTATATAAATATATTTAAATGAAATAAAAATGTGGGACAAAAGGACTGGAGTTCTCTACAATAACACTACATTAATTGAAATGAATTGAAAAGGATATTCATATACCTCGCTATAATGACACTACAATAATTGAAAGGGATGTATCACCGTTTGATAGCGTGTTTGTTTCGGGTACAACACGTCACGGTTTCAAATACGGAGATGTCGGGAATGGTGGTGGTGATTTTGCACCTAACGAAATGATCATTAAAACAAGACATTATTGTTCGCCAGCCACCATGACCGGTGGCGCAAATCCAAAATCGCCGCCACTCGGTGATCCAGCATCCACTTTCACTGTCTCTGTTCCCTTTAAACAGAAACAAAAGCTAATCAAAAACAGGCAAGAGAACAACGTGGAGCTAAAGCGGTCAAGAGAAAAAGGCTTCGGGAAGCTCATCCCCACAGCTAAGTCGATAAAGTTAACTGAGAAAAGGATAGAACAGAAACAAGAGGAAAGCAATGAACAGAAAGGAGACTTTCTGTTCTCCGCCTCTTTCACACGACTCTTGTTCTTCTTTCTCACCAAGTGCACGTCAATGGCGGGCAGTTCTGGGAAAGAAACGGAAAGGAGAAAACAATGGAACGAAGACGAAAAGACCAACTTGATTTGACTGACCATTGGGTGGTCCTGTTTCAACCTTATCTGAGGAGGCAGCGGCGCCGTCGGCCAGCCACCTACGCTTTGGTTCACACTTCATTCATCTTGTTTTTTCCCCTCACTTGTTCATTTATCGATATAAACGGTTTTCCAATATCAAAAGCAAATTAAATTTTGTAAATCGCTGTAGTGCTTGCCGCTTGGTACATACCAGACAAAACCAGACCTCTTAAATTCATGTTAATAAGTGTTTTAAACAAAATGGGAACCTTCTAATGAATTTGGAAACACTAATTTAATGTTGTTCATGTTTTAGTTCAAGTCATTTTTATAAAAATAATATATTTTATACTATTAAAACTTTGATGTTATAAGAGCTTTTCGTTTTTGGACTACTAAAAAACATTATTAAGTAAAAAAACTAACTTAATATATGCTTTTCATCAAATCACTATTAAGATCATATTTATAAGGTTAGATTGTAAAACAAAAAATTAATTTTAATAGGTTTGGTTTTTGTCTCTTACTCTTTTACCAACTTTCTTATATATATATATATATATATATATATATATATATATATATATATATATATATATATATATATATATATATATATATAATTTGTTAATTGTTTACTTGTTGCTCAATCATGTGCTAAGATCAAATGAGATTGTTATTATTAACACAGTCTCTTTGTAACTTTTATTAACTTCTTGGAGGGACATGCGATTCACGAGATTCGAACCTCGGACCCCTTCCACCTGCCTAGCATTAACTATAACTCGCCCGATTAACGACGGCGCCGAAAATTTCAACGTTTTAGTAATTCAAACAACTATACTAATTTTCAACATAAATAAAATTAAACGAAGAAAAATAAAAGAAAAATATATATAAAAAAAGTGGAAGGCACCATAAACGTGCGTGTATTGTATGGGACTCCAGCTTCAGCTTTTGTTGGAAACCATCGCATACAACACAACAGACGGCAACGTCGGAACCCCTTTTTTTCAAAGGCGTGTAACTGGTAGATATTCGGTTCACACTCGATCACAAGCCCACGTGAAAAAGGCCTTGCAGTATCAAAGCAGCTGGTCCCACCGGTACCGGACTTTGATAAAATCATATGGACCGTCGGATTCCCGAAAGATTAAACGGTAAAGATTAAGTTGCAAAATATAGAAATCGGACTATTTTCTCAAGAGTCCAAAATATCATTCAAATGAAAAAAAAAGGGAATTAAACTCATTTTCTATTTTAAAGGGTATTTCATGTTATTGAAAGAACAATGTAGCTTCTGTATTAGCAACTTAATCTTTACATTAAAATCTTGCCGGAATCAATGGCCTAAATGGTTTTCCTCATTAAAATCTTGCCGGAATCAATGGCCTAAATGGTTTCCGTCATTAAAATCTTGCCGGAATCAATGGCCTAAATGGTTTCGGTCAACTCTCAAACGTAAGATCTCAATGTAACTAATGATGTGCTTTAATTGATTAAGTTTTTACTAAATGTACTCATAATTCATACCTAACTCATTATTTTTTAAAGTTTCATTGGGACTACAAATCCCTGCTTTTGTGTAGGCCATAAAATATGAAAAATTTGCAACCAGTTAGCCTTAGTTCAGGTAGTCTAGTTATTAGAGGGGAAAGGCATGAGTTGTCTCACGCAAGGCATAAAAATCGTATGCTCTCTTATCAGGAAAAGAAAATCGGCCGACAACTTTTATCCGAAATCTAATCTCCTTTACCTTTTTCGCTCTTGTAAAGCTTCTCAACATGAAGATCACATGTCCACGACTGGTTCTGCCTAAAATACGAAAAGTGGCCATTGATATCTTTTGGTAGTTTTGCTTTTAAAATTCTCATAAATCAAACCATAGGCTTCTGACCATTTTATTTATGATACTTCATAAAAATAGATAAACTTGTACTTACGAGAAACGTAATCTTGGGAAATAACTAACAAAATAAAAAAAAGTTACATTTCTAGATTAAAGTCACTTTTTATACATACATACATATATATATATATATTTCATGAGAAGTTGAAATCTTGCTGCCATCCAACTCATAATCCAATGCAGCATCTGACTGCCCGTGTGAAAGGTGGATGCATTATATATATATATATATTCATTGATTCGTAGGTGAACATGTTAACATTTAATGAAGAGAGAGAAAATGACATGTATTTAGTAGTTTTAGATATATGAAACGAAGGTGAAGATGGAAAATACTTGGCTGTGACGTGAGACGGTAAGAAGGAGGAACGGATCATTGTCTCTGTTAGCAGGACGGACAACCTGGTGTATAAATGTTTTTGATTTGCAGGCGACCACACCCGTCCTCTAGCTCCCAGAGATTCTCTCTCCTTTTAAGTTAAGGAAGTCGAAGAAGCAGCACCACAATGGAGTGCCTGAGCCAGTGGCCGGAGCCGGTCCACCGGGTACAGTGCATATCGGAAAGCGGGGTCGAGGCCATCCCTGACAGGTACGTGAAGCCCCCATCTCAGAGGCCGGCGCCGCAGGAACTCGCGGACGCCGGCATCAGCGTCCCCCTCGTCGATCTGAGCGGCCTCGACGACGAGTCCCGCCGGGCGTCGACGCTCCGGGAGATATCCGACGCCTGCCGCGAGTGGGGCTTCTTCCAGGCCATTAATCACGGCGTCCCCGATGACCTCCTGGACGGGATGAAGGAGGTTTGGCGCGGCTTCTTCCATCTCCCGCTGGAGGAGAAGCAGGTCTACGCCAACAGCCCAAAGACGTACGAAGGTTACGGGAGTCGCCTCGGCGTCGAGAAGGGCGCCATTCTTGACTGGGGAGACTACTTCTTCCTCCACCTCCTTCCCCCCCATGTCAAGGACTCCAACAAATGGCCTGCTCTCCCGGAAAACTGCAGGTAATCAATGAGTCGACTCTCTGCAGTTCTTGTTCTTCTCTTACAACCAAGAAGCCGCCTGGTTTCTCCTGCCGGAAATGGCTGATCTGGTTTGTCTCCGTCCCTTCTTTGCTTAGGGATACAATCGACGAATACTCCAAGCGGGTCCACGCACTATGCGGCAGACTGATGAAGGCCATGTCCATCAGTCTGGGGCTGAGAGAGGATTTTCTGAAGGATGCCTTTGGTGGGGAGCTGAGCGCTTGCCTGAGAGTGAATTACTACCCCAAGTGCCCGCAGCCCGACCTCACCCTCGGCCTCTCCTCTCACTCCGACCCCGGCGGCATGACCGTCCTTCTCGCCGACGACAAGGTGAAGGGCCTTCAGGTCCTCAAGGACGACAAGTGGGTCACCATAGCTCCCCATCCCCACTCTCTTATCGTCAACGTTGGTGATCAGATTCAGGTCTCCCTCACAAACTCGTTGTGCTACTTGCATACGTAGACTATTTTTTTTTTTTTTAATGAAGGAAGGTGAATTATAATTTCAAAATTTTGATGGGAGTTGAAACGTTATTTTTGAATTTTATATGCAGAATAAATGATATTTTTAAAATTTTATATATAATTGTAAGAAAAATAATTTTTAAGGGGGACCAGGGCCCTTGCTGGGCCAGGGCTTGCTCTGCCCTTATATATATATGTGTATATATATATATATATGATTTTAATAATAAGTTGATGCAAAACATATATATTAAGTTGATCGGTTGTTAAACTTCAATAGTGCTTTTACAACAAGAAAAATGAGTGGCCCCATAGCATCAACATTTTGATAGTAAAAAATTCTAAATTTTTCATAAAAATAACCATTTTTATGTCAAAATAATTTTATAAATATATTACAATGTTTATATTTTATTTCAAAATAATTTTTTAGCAAAAAGTTGAAGGATCTGGTTTTTTATCCCAACCTTCTACCAATGTTTCTATTATTTTGTATTACTAAAACCTGTTGTAAAATATGCATTTGCAACAGCCAGTTGCCTGGCTATAGTTTTTAACAACAAAATGCACTTTGATGACAGTTTTTAATGATACAAAATGAAAAAAAAAAAACATCCAGCAACTAAGACAGCCATTTTATTTTAATTTTCTTATATATATATAATTTCATATTTTTAATGGTACATATACTTATGCATACACTGCAATCATATTATGTTGGTGATCAGGTGATTAGCAATGGTATATACAAGAGCGTGGAGCACAGGGTGGTGGCTAATTCTAGCAGGGAGAGGATCTCCGCGGCCTTTTTTTGCAATCCAAAGACGGATGTCGCCATAGGGCCAGCACCGGACCTCGTATCCAATGAGCGTCCAGCGCGCTACGCATCGATGACATTCGATGAGTATAGGCTTTTCATTCGAAAGGTGGGGCCCCGTGGTAAATGTCAAGTTGAGTCCTTGAAGAAGAGGCCATCATTGGATAAAGTGGACGGTCTGTAGTAGTTTGAAACTCGCTCTGATACCAATTTGATGCAGAAAAAGAAAATGATAATAGAGTGAATTCATGTGTGCTTTTTTAGGATACATTATTAGAGTGAGCAAATGATGTGGCCCAAGAAGAAGAAGGAGAAGAAGAAGACAAGGTCTGTGATTCCCGTAGATTGATTCATCAACATGTTTGTTGGTTTGTCCTTGTGAATAATGAAATATCTTTATATCTTTGAGTCGTCTCTCTTTCTCTTTTCTTTTCTTTCAACATAGTGGCCCGATACATCTTGACTTTTATTTAAAACTTTAAAAATTTTTAAACTATATTAATATGTGACTATTATTTTTCATATGTTCCTATCATATACAAAAAAAGATGGTTGAGGAAAATTTGGGTGGAAAGAAAAGAAGGAAAAGATTTTGAAAGTACAGTTCAAAATTCAATGCAATTAAGTTGCACATGACCTGTCCACTGAACAGACAGACGGCCTTCCAAGTGGGCGACTTGTTTTTAAATCGCTGAAACCGATACAACTCTGGACCTTAAAGGCAAGAGAAAAGGTGGGCGCGAGACTTGACAACCAAAACTTACGAGGACGACAAAAGCAATCCTGCTGTGGAAATTAAACACTTGTTTGAGTGGTCTAGGAATTCCACCGACGATTATGATCCTCACGAACTCAACATCATTTAATGTGGAACGTACTTTTGAACATTGGGAAAAATCTATTCAATTGTTTTACTATTCAGATCTACGGGTTCTCCAGAATTTTAGTTCCCAATTTTAAATCCAACTTGTTTTTAGGATTAGTTTTTTTTTTTAAATAGTGCACCTTAAAATTTTTGTCAAAGCAATCAATAGCCCCCAAAGTGTGGCTAAAAATATTTAAAATAATATAGTTTTATTTAATAAACTATGAAAATTTTCAACTTATGAGAGCGGACCTGGACCTCTAAACCTTCCAAAAATTAAGACTTGATCTCATACTCCAAGTGAGCTGTGGGTAACTCCCGGGGCAAAGCTACTTCCTTTTCCTTGCCTTTAAAAGATATCTGGAAAAGAATTCCAGTCCCTTTATCCAATTAGTACATGGCACGGAGAAGTAGCGCTTACCAATGGATTCCAATTGGTATCCTGCTTCTTAACACCTACTAACTCAATTAGCTATACTATGCTCCTTGAAGCCTTGATCTTGAACTCCTAGGCCCTTTACATTCAATTTTGAATGAACCGCGCTTTCGAACAAATCTAAGATTTCCACCGGCGACTTTGACTACTTTCCAGCGGGTTCCGCACGAAGTCCATAGGGACCAATCAATATCGAATTATTTTTACGAATCTTTCGATGGTTAGATTACCACTAATGACAGTAACTTTGTGAACATACCTCTGGTTTAAAATATCCACATGTTTTCCCAGTGAAAAGATCATTTAAAAGATGTCTTCAGGCATTCATTCCCAAGGAAAAGCACATTTTCATCAATTCAATGGCTGGAGCTAACAGGACCAGTTAAGTTAATTAAAGATAAAAGAAAAAGTCAAAATCTTTTAATACTTCTGGACGTACAATTATGCTCCTTATGAGATTTGTTCACATTCATTGTTTTGCTTTCATGTATTTTGTTGGAAAACAGTGGCCAAAGTGCATGTGGGCTAGTGTGGGCAATTCCAACTCATGAAAACCACTATTTATTCGTTACTTTTCTATATTTTTTTATATGTGGGCGTCAGCGTTCCGTAAAAGTCAATTTTTTTTTTTACTCTGCTACTGTGAGCTTGGATCGAGCTTAACCTAGGGAACATAAGAGACAACCAGAATATTATAGATACTCACCAGATACAGAAAAAAGAGCTGAAAAACTTTAGAACTCAAAGAGAAATAAATGTCAAAAAGTTTAGTTTTGTATATATAAAAAAATTGAAAATTTTTATTTCGGTCCTTATAAAACTATAATTTAGTCCATGCGACAAAAAAATTCGAGCTCCCCCCTTGCATCCGGTAAAGGTACACATAGGATTCAACTATGGGTCGAGATGGAATTGGCTTACCTTTTCCTTTTGGTCACTGAGCTTGAATAGAGCTTAACTCAAGCTAGTTATGACTGGAGCTGGGTTCAAACTCCATTTCGGACACACACACCTAGCCGTGCCGTATTGATATGCTTGAACCCACATTAAATATAAAAGAAGCTCATTCGTGTCATTTTTTGGTTGGTATGAAAGTCTTCTTCCTAGCGCCCACCTCATCATCTCTCTCTCTCTCTCTCTCTGCTTACGTATGGCCTTCCCTTGTGAGTAGTCTTCCAAACTCACCTTCCATTCGTCTTCTTTTCCTCTTTTGTCCTTCCTCCCACCTAACTGCTTCTTGGGGTCAAGTTTGGAGGCCGTGGCTCATTTCAACTTGGTGGCGCATTTGGAAGGAGCGCAACAACAGAGTCTTCAGGGACACCTTCTCTTCGCCAGATTCTGTGGCTCGTATTGTGCAAGGGGATGTCCAGTTCGCCATTCGGTTGAAGCGCCGATGCCCGTCTGCGGCTAGGTGACTGTGCCGCGCCGTCTTTCCCTTCTCTCTTATTTTTCTCTACACTGTATTGTATATTTCACCTTTCTGATTCTGTTTTTGAGGTTTGTTTTTTGCGGATGTACCTAGGGGACCTCTTGTCCCCAAATTTTGTTATATATTCCCATTTTATCGGCTCTCTCTCTCTCTATATATATATATATATATATATCTTTGTATTACTCTTGGCTCGTTATAGTAGCAGCTTTCGTTGAAAACTTTTGGTGTATCGCCAAACACTTTCTTAAAAACATACTCTTGACACTTTGTTGAAGGCATTTAAGATATTTTAAAAAGAAAATTAAGTGTTTTAAATAAAAGTGAACATTGGACCGGTACTTGATGAACATGAAGCTGACAATCAAACCCAACCTGATAACTAGGCAGGTCGGACACTAGCTGCCGGCATGGTTTTTGGGTCTGCTTGAGCCTGGTTTTGTCAAGTTATGGGCTAGCCTGGCCGGCTCAATTCCTATAGTAGGTCAAAGCCCTTGCCTTCGAGGCATCTGTAGGCTGGCTTTGTCTAGTTACGGGCTAGCTTGGCTGGCTCGATGCCTACAGTAGGACGAAGCCCTTGCCTTCGAGGCATCTGTAGGCTGGCTTTGTCCAGTTACGAGCTAGCCTGGCCGGCTCGATGCCTACAGTAGGACGAAGCCCTTGCCTTCGAGGCATTTGTAGGCTGGCCTTGTCCAGTTACTGGCTAGCCTGGCCGGCTCGATGCCTACAGTAGGACGAAGCCCTTGCCTTCGCGGCATTTGTAGTCTGGCTTTGTCCAGTTACGGGCTAGCCTGGTCGGCCCGATGCCTGCAGTAGGTCGAAGCCCTTGCTTCGAAGGCTTCTGCAGACTACAAAACTTATGAACACCACAAACAACAACGAATTTTTAAAAATAGGCCTTAAGCTTTGGAAGAAATAAGAGAAACACACGTAAATCTGAACATTTAATTACTCGAATTAGAGAGCGAAAACTTTGTGTACACGCTAAACTTCAAACACGCGCATCATGGAGAAGCTCTTCTTCTCTGTTTTGTTTGATATAACATGTCAAAGAAAGAAAAGCCTGTCCTTGCATGTACGTGGACACAGTGAGCAAGCATTTCAAAAACGTGAGGAGAAGGCGTAGGAGGTCACGGTGTTCCCTACGGCCTTTGGAAAGCGCTACTCTGCCTTCACATCGATCCGCAAACGCAGTCCACTAAGCCTTTGCAGAAAGGTGACAAAGACGTGCCATGGCCCATGGCTTTCACACTACTCTCTTTTTCAGGCTCATTTCGAGCTGAGCCGATGTGGGCCGGCTCCGACTTGGCTTAAGCCATCAACGCTCTGGCTTGCTTCTCTAATTAAAAAATAAAATAAAATCTTTTTTTATGCTAATCATAATTAAAATTCCTAATCCACTTGTTGATCTAGGATTGATTGATGTAATCCCTCTTTCAGTGTAATTCGCCATCCGATCGGCCCGACGTCCGACTACTAACGACCACAAAATTAACGATAAGCGGACACCAACGCCATCGATTGCGGAGCTAGAAATTCTTAATGGAGGAGCATTAATTCAAAAAATCTTAGACTGGTCAAATACATAATAAAATGATTGATGGGTACCCAGAAATAAATGGGGGCCATCAATCCATGACACCAATATGTAAATAAATAAATAAATATTATTGGGATTGCGTGAAAACTGCCCACACAAACCAACATGTGACTACCAATGAAGTTGACCTTAAGAATGTTTGGCCATGAAATTTGTGTCATCTACCAATGACATTATCATACCTCGGGGTGACATTTCTGCGATGCTTCAACTTACATATCGATGTCTCACTCCCCTTCTCTTTACATAGAGACTCGATGCTACAATTCAAAACAGAGACCGGCCACCTACCACCCGCTTACCACCCGTTTAAATGAAATTGTAGTGGTGAGAAAGAAATCTGTCATTTCACTAGCTTTAATCAACAAACCTTTATTCATGAGGCTGAGGCACCCCCATCCCACTTGTTGCGGCTTTATTGGACCACTAGAAAAGGACCCTAATTCATTTTATGAATGTCATGTGAAGAACCCTAGTTTTGAGATATATCTCATATTCCACTGGCTGGGAACTATTTTCCCTCTACTCAAACTTTCACAATGAAGGAGCCAGAAGAGAAATATCTTTACACACAGTCAGTTTTGCGTTTGATAGGAGTTTTATAGTTATGGAAAGTGGAATCTGTTTTACAAGTGTTATCTTTTCACTTTTTGTAAAGCATGTGTAAAACATTTGTTCTTTAAGGGAACACTTTCCCCCTTCCTTTTCATTTTCCCAAAGTTACATTCTACGGTAAGCAAAGCAGTTGCAGAATTGCAGTCCATACAGAGAAAGATGCATTGAACCACGAGAAAAAAACCATGGTTTTCCCTTCTCTTTCTCTCTCAATGTTCTTCTCATGGTTGTCCTTTTTCTTTCTCTGTCAATGTTTTCCTCCCCGGCTGTCGCCAACTCCCTTGGCAATACACAGATTTGCATTCAGAACTATGAAATACAAAACAAAGCCAAATCCCGCCGCAATTTTCGACCTTTGATTACTAACAAAAAAGTGGGTTTTGTCGACGAATCTGACAGATCAAAGTCACTCTCAGATGGAAGTATCCAAGTTGTTCCCTTAATCATCCTACGTTCGTCAGCTCATATTGTGAGTGGATTGAGATTGTGAATGGAGATAACTATTGCAGAAGAACACTTGGGATGATTAAGATCTGCAATATGAAAAACCAGAGATCCAAGGGAAAGATTCAGCAGTAGCTATCAGGTTGATTACTCCAACACAACACCCTCTGCCTGCTTTCTGAGTGGAGATGAATCAGCTCAAGTGCATAAGAAAAACGATCGTCAAGAACGAGAAGAACGTGTTCTGAAGAGAAGAAATCGAGCTGCCACCGACTTGTCACATCCATCAAGAGCCCTCCATCTTGGTCCATGTACTATCATGATCAGTACACTGACAGTAAATCTCTGATCGAAGTTATGGCGAGACACGAACATGTGCGGACTGCCAAACTGCAAGAACGCCACCCTTCTTCCCCATCGAATGGTAGGAGTCATTAATTACCGACTCCATGGAAGAGTCGGGGGAACTCTGGTTGTCTCACTGTCTCTCGTTTGTTGGTGAACCAATGTTGAGTCCCACCATTAACCAAAATATTATTAAAATAATAAGTCGGTTATGAAGGTGGTGAACTCCATCGAAGATTCTACCACAGACTGCCACCACTAGAAGCAGGGACTTGGTGCCTCATTGTAATGAAGGCGTGGAACTCGGTGTTTAAGTCAAGTCCGCTTACCATGTGACCCTTGGAGCTACATATGGATTGATGGAATCTCTCTACATTTGGTATTAGATTTATATCTCGATCCAAGTAATTTCTCTACATTTGGTATCAAAGTGGGTTCAGTCCAAGAGCCAATATCTAGATCTAGTTGTGAGATTATCTGGGCTAATATATTGCTGATTGTGACTATATCCTAAAATTATGGCATTATTAGCTGTTACATTAAATAATATTGAGAAGTTTAACAATAGCAATTATGGATATTGGAAATGATATATAGAGTCATACTCTAATATTTCTAGTGATAAGGATGCTGAGAAGAAATGAATGATTTAAGCTGGAAAATCTTTACTTGTGATTAAAGCATCAGTTGAAAAAGACATACTAGAGTATAGTCATGATGCCAAGGCTCTTGAGGAAGCGTGGGATGCTTTTTGATAAACTTGTAATGGTAAAGAACAAGGAAGAACAGAGAAAGAAAGCTTTCACTTGTATTCATGACAGATCCATATTTATAATGGACGATACATAACTTTGGGTAAATCTCTAAAAGAGATAACAGAGATTTTCTAGGGATTGGATCAAGCTAATGCTTAGATATGATAAAGATAAACAAAAACTATTGTGATATTTTGTTATGGAAAGCTTATCTTAGATCTTCTTTCCAACACTCCCCTTCAAGTTGGCGTTCCTAGATTGAAGAGTGCCAACTTGCTTCTTAATATTTGAAACACTTCTCGTCCTAGTGACTTAGTGAATACGTCTGCAACTTGCTGAGATGAGGGCACAAACTGAGTTTGAATCTATCCACTTAGAATTTTGTCTCTAACAATATGACAGTCAATTTCAATATGCTTGGTCCGTTCGTGAAATACAGGATTGGCCGCTATGTGCATTGCGGCTTGATTATCGCAAAATAAAGTGATAGGTTGTGTAGTAAGATTTCTCAAATTATTCCTAAATCCATGATTAGTGAGGCCTGTATGCACACAATTCTTATTTGTGGGGTTTGTCCAGAATTTAGTAGCTTTATAGCTGCTGTTCAAGGTTCGCCAGTACAACCAACTCTGTTAGCCGTGGAGTTATATGTGGATCCAAGTAATTTCTCTACGTGAATGATCTCAAGAAGGGTGGGGAGCTTCACCACTGTAGTGAAGATAAGTGGATGAGCTCCTTGAATGGAAAGAACAGAAACAGGAGCTCCTTTCACATGGCTAAGTGGCGGATTCTTAACGTCTCCAAGATGCTGGCAGTTTTGTTTTCAGTATCTGAGGTCCGTGTCTCTTACCATAAGTTCAAACCAGTGGGAGACTTTGCCGGTCTGCGAAGAGACGAGCGCATAGGGCCTCTATACTGAGAGACGACCAGAAAAAGGCATGTTCTTTTAGCCATTACTTGCTTCCAAGTTTCCCAGAAAACGATGCGTCCCTTGCATTTACACTAATTATTTGATCCTAACGAAAGCAGCAAACCATTTTTTTGTATTTGAATATCCCAAATGGGCAGTTAAGACTCTGAACCTTTAAGAGAGTAATTGTAAGACACTAGAGATAAAAAGAATGGCATACTCTGGGCAGTAGAAGAATAGAACCTTCTGGACTTGGAGGACATGAACAAGAGCTTTTAAGGCCCACCTAAAGGTACTAGCTACAGAGATCTATGCCACTGGGAGTGCAACTCACACTATTGACTATTGTAATGCAGATATATCCTGTCTATCATAGACCTGTTTTGTAAAAATTAAAGACTGCACAGAAAATTCCCTTGGGTATAATGAAAATGATATTCCTCTCAAAGTTGAAGATTTCCAACATTTCAAGAGAAAATCAGAAGGAGGGGGGGGGGTGGTGGGGGGGGGATAGAGAGAGACAGAAAGAAAGAGAGAGAGAATTAAACTACACACTGTATAGCATATATTATTATATATTATCTTGTAATACACATTCAGGAACCAGTAAAACTAAACAGATGACAAGATGGAAGTCGGTTTCAGACGGTATACCAAATTTGACGGTCTAACTGGTCTAGAGGCAACTGCATATCCAACAGCTCCACTGTAGCATTCTATAAATCAAAACTATGTGTATGAAAGTGGAAAATTGGGTGATCCCATCTGTTCTTCAAGTTCTGAGACCTGCACTCTGCAGCAACGCTCGTCTGGAGGCCTGGCGGACCACAGACAAGAACACCCACGTCCACGTTCCCCCACTTGCCAGATATAGAACTGAAAATACCTGCAAACAAGAAATGCAGGATAAGATCAACTACTAGAAATTTGAAGAATTGATTTGTAAGTTTCCCTATTTCAGATTACTTTACAAGTTACAAACAGCACAAATGGATGGTTTCTCAAACAGATATATTCTCATTCCCCATGACAAAATCCGCCAAACTAGAGTAGGCAGTGCGTGGGCACAAATATTCGCTTCATTTTGAAGAACGCTCTTCATCATTAGCAACGTTTTCCTTTCATCTATTTGACTTTTTTGGCAGCCTGCTTCAAACCAGTGTAGTTAAATTGAATAGATTCAGTGCAAAATCAAATTGACGGGTGCCAGTTGTCATAAACTATTCATTTTACATTTTTCTTTACATATTTTGAACTTTTTATTATTTTTATTATTATTTATTTTTTAAAATAAATAAAATAATGTCGTTGCCGATTAACCATCTGATTTTTACACACTGTTCCAAACCTTCTATTCTTGAATTCAAAAAAAGAAACACCGCGGGTCCCACCTCAAAAAGCAAGCACAGGCTCTTTTTTCCTTGTGAGTATAGGATTACCTGTGAAGTTGGGCCGTTGCCCATAATGATTTGATCCCAATGAAACAAGATTTTCTGATGTTTCTTCATCATAGTCTGTAGGGTCATTCTGTAATCCAGAATCCTTGTGCTGATCATGGCCTACAGGACTGCTTTCCCAACAACGCCATAACATGATTACTGTACCACCAAATAATATGACACTTGCAAGCATGCAAATGATGCACAACAGTCCTTGTAGCCACCAAGTAGACTTATTAAACCGTCTTATATACAATAATTCGACCAGAGCTATGAGCACGATAAAACCCACTATTGAAGAGAACATATAGAGCCCTGACCATATCACATTGCCTGTTCCAACCAAGGTGGACATGCTACTGCCACGGATCCGTGGGAAGTGGGCCACAGTCTTGTTTCTGGAATGATTACCTTCTTCCTGTACTAGTAGAATACGAATTAGTTTTGACATTATTGTTTATCAAATGGAATTTTACAGTATAAACCAAAGCATACCAGTGGCTTTTCTGTTTCTTGTGTCACATATGTTTGAACCTCCACATTTAGAACTTTAGGAAAGAATGCACATAAAGATGTCGCATCAATTTTAGAAAGAAGAGAAAGCTCTTTTGATCTCTTGACTGACCAAACTATCAGTATGTTTTTTGGCAGGCAGGTTCTTCTTTCCTTAACCCTGTGAAGTATGTCTCTCACAATGGCAATGAAGGGTGAAATCCCAATGCCCCCAGCGACCAGTATGAGATTTTCATACCTGTTGCAATAGACCATGAATATCTCCGTTAATTGGAAGACCAAGATAGGATTTTTAATTACCATAAATGTCATGTTCCATTACATGAAAGCACCTTCGCCGAACTACTATCACATCAGATGATGGTCAAACAGAAGATGCATCATTGAATGGTGCAAGTGAAAGTAAAACAACTAAAAGGAAAAAGAATTCTGGATTCACTTGGAACTGCAAATCCAGTAAAAGCCATTGGAAGACACATGCTGATAAACTTCAGCGTGAATACATCAACGGCTATTTGTGATGAATGGTACGGTTAAGCTGCAAGCGTAAAATGTGTGAAGAACATGTAAATAATGAACTTAATAACATGAAAATCCACCCTGAAGCACATGTTCTGAAATCCCCAGATCATCACCCTTTTAATACCGCACTTTTCCTTTCCTACATTCGTCAAGTATGTCATATCCACTTATTGGGTTAGTGAAGGTGATGTGGTAGGTAAATTTCACCTATTGGTCTGGCTTCTCATTTACCTAAATTTTGGTCTCCAAGGGCATTACTAGCATTCAAGCTTGAAAGTAACAGAATTTCACAGACATCATACTGAAGTGGTTGTCAAAATGAAGGAGAAAGTTTTCACATAAAATTCGGCAACTTTGTCAGCTTAAGCAAGGCAATTGAATTCAGCATTCAGGTTAATAAGAAGGCTAGAATAGTTGATAACCCCATTACTCTCAAAATTAAATATGGCCAGCTCACTTTCACAAACTTTTCTACAATACCGCAATTTGTTTTGTCTTCCTAAATATGTGTATGGAAGACTTAATTGATTCAGGTTACCATAATAGACTTTCTGGCAACCAGAAGTCCCCTACAAGTGATAAAAATTTAATGTTGTCATGGTCAAGCATTTTCTCCACGAAGTTTAGGAATTATTTTGAATTTCAGCAGATTTCTTGGAAATGAGCTCCTCTCATTTTAAAGACTTTCCTTGATTGACCGATACCAATTGAAAATTTGGTTGTCAACTGCTTTCTTTTCACAGTCTGAAGACATTCACCAATTAAAAAGAAACAGACAATGTTCCATAACTCGAGTAATAAGGCCTATGGAACAGATAACATTCAATTTATCCAACAAAAATCTGTTGTTTTGCTATTATAATTATTCTATCACCAAGTATGCTTTGCAGCCCATAAGATAAAATAGGATTAAGGATAGTGACAGGAACTATACAAGATATATAACAATGCAGCAAATATGAACATCCGCTAGTGTGCAAGTAGTGCTATCCTAAACCTGGTTGCTCCAATCATATAAGCAAGCAAGAAATAGGATAGCACCATGAACCTTCTTCATATCAGAGACTTCCAAATCACAAAATCACAAGCAGACTTACTGCAGATAGTATGGTGACTCATGTCCGTATGGCCCCTCAACAGAAGCAGTTATATTGAAATCACGGTTTGTGCCGCTCAAGATGCTATCCCTTAACTTTTCAGTCCAGTGACCAAGAACTTTAATTAGAACAGACATATGAAACCCACCATCCAATGGACTAGAAGAAACACTGAAAGGATGCCACTGGAGCCACGATAATTCCCTCACTTGCAGGAAGACAAAACCAAGAGCACTGTATCTCATCTCTGTGACAAGAAAAACCAGTTATCAAAATCACTTTAAAAAGATGAATCAGAAAAGAAACATGGAAAAAAATGAAAAGGAACACTGCGGAGAAGTAAACAACTTTCTTTCATCCATTTTGGGTAAACAGAGAATAGTGGGAACATGACAACAGATGACAGGCGAACAAAATTTTTATGTTCTTAAGCTCAACATATAGCTATAATCACCATCCCAATCCTTGTTGATGCTCTGGCTCTCACACAAATGTAACAGGTGAACCTTCATAACAGGATTAAATCCGGCCAGTGCATACCTTATGGAACTTGGACCTAATGATAATCTTGAACAAGGTGATAAATTAGTCCCTAGGCAATGAAGTCATCAATACACCCCTGCATGCATCTCAACACTCTTTCAACCCAACACAGCTATATGGAAAGCAACGATAAAGTATGCACGTCCATTCATACACACATGCGTAGGCATATGTACACACATACTCATGGTTGTTTGTTCAAGATGTAAAGAAATTTATAGGAAAAAAATTACTCTGTGGCTTTGAGAGAGTCAATTCCACTGTTCCACATGGAAGGCATTTTGCTGAAAGCACATCAACAGGAGTCCTCGACTGGCAGAACCTCAGAAAACGATCCAGCACAAACAAGAAAATTGCACCACCAGCCATGTAGAATATGAAGTCGCCGACATGTAATGCCAAGAAAATTATGAACACAACATAGAGCTGGTGGGTGTAAAAGAACAGCTCGAAGAAATTTTTTCTCACGGGAGAGAATGATGTAACCCACATCAACAGTCCAGCCAACAGGCTTATAACCCCTGGCAAATTGGCAACTCCAATGTCTCTCCACTCGATTAGCTGAGAACAATTTTATAGTTACAATGGTTAAGAGTAGTGCACATCCACCAAAAGAAATAAACATAGAAAACATGAACACAATTGGAATACACAATAAGCATTCTTCTGGTATTCGCTGACCTTAGGCTGCAGAGTACCCTGTATTGACCACGAGATGACATAACACAATCCATGCAAGGTGAAGAGGATCATTGTAACATGTCCCAACCAGACGTGATACCTTGTTGCGTGTTCAAATGGAATATCTATAAGCCGAAGGAGGCTAGAACCCCTTGATATCGGTAAAAACAAAAACGCAGTGCAAAACAGCCCAATCGATCCAAAGTGAAGTCCCACCAAATCCAACATGAAACAACTGCGAAATATCAACCAGAAACAGTTATTCACAATTACCCATGTGAAAGAAATAATGCATGTCTAATGCTAGAACGAGATATTTAAACACTTAAGATTCTTAATGGCCTTTCATGCCGACAAAATAAATTAAAGAAGATGTCTGTCCTCCAGTATAAGTATCTTTCGTTTATAAAAATTGCTACTATCACGAACTCTGAGAGAAACATAGTCTGATATCAGTTTCATTGGCAACTAGGCAATTGCCATTGTCACAACTGCAGAGAAAAACCAATTTCAGCAGAATTTGCAGAAATGACAAAATGAAGAAAGAAATTACATTTTCTCTCTTGAAGAAACATCCAGCAAGGATACAAGCCGACTATCTTTTCTAGCATAAGCAGATGTTGCCCAGAGAATATAAAGAAAAAACACGGCGATGCCGATGAACTCTGCCGCAGAAACCACCCCAAAAGGGCCATCAACAAGTACAGGAAACGTCCATAAGAGGAGAGATGGCGATCTGTTTCTCTTTCTCCTGAACCAAAATTAAAAGAAAACAAGAAGAAATTCACGTTGAGTTTTTTCATCTCAACTTATTCCTAGAGAATTTGAATATAATGAGTGAAAACACTATAGCAGTAAAGGTTGCAGGATGGGAGGTAAAAGGGTTCCTTACTCATTGTACTCCCTGGGAAACAGGCCGATGTACAGAGTCCCCAGCAGTGCAATTGCTAGAATAGGGGCGCTGAACAGCAGGAAGATACTCCCTGCCAACACGAGGAAATGAGAAATTATAGGCGTTACTATTGTTTCTCTTGCTTTTTTTCTTCCTTACTTTTACTCGTAAGATAAAGAATTTCCACATGGTCTCACCAGAGACACCAAATATCGTCCCTTTGGTCATCATAATCCATTTCTCAAACATTTCCCCCATGAAGTCGCTTGGGAAAAGAAATATCACGGTGACCCACGTAAGAAAGATCACCCACATGACAAGCTTCAAGCCATATTTCAGGGAAAGCCTAAGAAAGTCAATGTCCTTGTTGCCAAGCCCATAATCTCTGCTATCTTTAGAAAGAAGTGGCTGCCGATCGGGACGTTCATCCATGGCAGCAGACACCACCGTTGTGTAGACAAGACCGAATGTGAAACTCGTATACTCTAAAGAAACAACGGCATCGGAAAAATTCCGAGGACTTGCTTAAGAATATCTCGCCATCCATTGCTCCAAAGGAAATGGCACCACAAAATCTATGAAAAATCGACAGCCTCATTATTTAACTGTAATATCACTTCCGGTGCTAATCGTGCCAAGGCAATTTACTTTGAGTGGCTTCAGTAAAACAGAGAACAACAGAGAATGGAGACAGAAAGCGACCAAAAGCTTGTGACCCGAATGCCAACAAAAATAAGGAAGACGAACCAGGAAAATTTGGTCGAAGGAAAAAAATAAAGCTGAGAACTACCATGCCAGTTGTTGAAAGATGGTTGGGTGGTGCAACAGGAGAGCCTCATCCGTCAGTTTCATGAGGGCAAAAGAGTGCGACGTCACTACCTTCGTTTGTTGGTTTCCTCCTCGGATGGACAAGCGAGAAAGCAGTTTGTGGTTCTGCTTTTCTCCGTAACCACGATTTTGATTGAAGAGAGCATGTGGTGAGGCTTGAATGGCAAACTCGTGGTAAGGCTTGAATGGCAAAATCGTGGTCCAGCTCAATTGGCTTCTAAAACGCTGGATTTATCAAGAACTCAAAATCCAGAAATTCTTTGGAGAATTTTAATGAGAAGGAACTGAGAAATATGCACGCCGGAAAATATATATTATACAGTAATCTGTCTAATCTATGTAACCTGAGCTTGTAAGTTGGTATACGTAAAACAGAATTTTAAATGTTAAACTATAATTAGTAAATTTGACTGTAATTTGATATTTCAAGAGCCTTATAATTGTGATTTACATTATTTAACAAAGAACAAACTCATCGGGCCGTTTAATTCTAACAAGCAACTATATTTTGTTATTTAAAAGAATGAACTTTGCGCATGATCAAATATAACTATCGGGGTTTGCACAAGGGCCCAGGCACAAAGAGCCAGTTTTAGTTCTGGATTACATGAAGAAAAAAGAAACATTAACTAAGATATAAACGACATATAAAACTTTTTTTTTTTCAAAATCTTAAACATAAAACGAGTGTAATGTTTGTATTTACTCTTTGTAAAGAATGTATCTGCATGTTAGACCTCAAGTCCAAATTTTAATGTGCCTCTGCAACTAACTCTAATAATGATAAGGTCCAAAAGGCCAAAACTATCTCGACTCTTGAGCCTGGGGTTTGACATTTTTAATTTGCTTCATACTTTGTTTCAGTTTGATAAACAATACAGGACCATCAACTATGATAAGTTTCAGGGGCTGAGCCAGGATTTCAGGGGCAGCCCGGTAGTTCGACCTTTGGATCTGGGTAGGGCCAAACTGAATTCTAATACAAAAAATACATTACACAATTAAAAAATATTATTTTTTTCTATGTAAAAAAAAATTATTGGCCGGGGTGAGGCCATGGCCTAGGCAACCTCCCCCCTCCTTCCCTCCGCCCCTAAAAGGCATCAATCCCAAAAAATTTAGACCCCTATGGCACAGATTTCATGGGACAATGGGCAACTGCCCACACAATTCCACATGTTGCTCCACCACTGATGGATAACCTAAGTCCTTTAGGAGGAAGGCACCACTTCAGTGAGAGTGGTGCCCATTGTGTTTGATATTGAAACAGAAACTGTTTGGCAATCTTAGGGAAATGGGTAATTGAAATCAAAGCTGGTTATATATGTTGTCCCATTTCATGCGTTATTTTAATAATGACAAAAAATTACTCATCAATAATACAAAAAGAAACATGGACAAAAAGGGAAACGGTAAAAAGAATATTTGAGGATTCCATAAATTTAAAATTTGTTAGTCTGCATATACGTATCGTTATAACCAATATATCCCTTTAAGCAATAAAAATTATTTTCATTTTTTTGTCCCGCTCATAGTTTTATCTCATTATCACATAAATATTTTATTATCTCATAACCATTATTTCATACTTATTTTTAGCGTTATCTCATAGTCTGTCCATTATCTCATTTTCTCATAAATATTTTATTATCTCATCAACATTATCTCATGCCTATGTTTAGCATTATCTCATACATCGATCCTCAGTATCTCATAAATCTTTTGTTATTTCATAAACATTATTTCATACTTATGTTTAGCATTATCTCATACATTCATCCGTTTGTTATCTCATAAATCTTTTGTCATTGTTATAAATATTATCTCATACTGATTTGTTATTTCATACCTATTTGTTATATCACGCACATGCATATGCAATGTTTAAGCATGAAACTAAATATACATATTGATAGAAGAGTCCACATCCAGCGCATGCTCATTACATACATGGGGACGGCGTATAGAATTTGATCCCAACTAAGATGTCATCTTTCAAGAATTCATAGTGCTAGAAAATGCTCTCGGGCTCTTCGTTTAATTGGCAGCAAAAAGTCCTCATGAAAAATTGAATCTAATCAGATATTTAAGCCATTTCTTAAATTTGAACCTGATCTGATTTCTTAATCAAATATTAAATTTTTTTTCATATTTGATTTTTTGAAACAGTTCGACCTAATATCTAATCCAAATCATATACACACACATATATATATATACTTCCCTAATCTGAATACAAACTTTTTGGCATTTTTTGTGTGTTCGGTTTCGATTTTGACCCGATCCTAATTGTATTATTTGTTCTAGATCCAACCTATCTAGAATCCCAAAGAGTAACTCACATTGATATCCCTGTTTTCCCCAAAAAAACCTGAGAAATTAATTACCTCAATCAAGCTCTTACTTAGCATCCCGTCGCAACCTTTTATAATTCCACAAGCATTTCAAATGGACAGACTTTCAGAGTCCAATCTAACCCAGCTGTACTTGCCTTTAACCTTAGATCTCATTTTTTCAAGTTGGGTTTGCCTAGCTAGGGAACTGATATTTACATGTCCAGTTCCCTATTTTGGAATTGGATTTGAACTCTGCCAATTGAATGCAGAACTGAATACACCATCTGGATCTGATTACTAACTGGATTTAATGTTCTCTTCCAGTTCCAAATAAGCAGATCCAAATTCGGGTCGCTAATCTGACATTAGTTCCATCCCCAGACTAGGTCGCAAACTACAAAGCAGATCCTGCAACCCATTCTCTGAAATTTTTTAGATTCTGATTCAATATGACCATTAACAGAGATGAATCAAATGATCACCATAGCATTTCTTTATTGCTATTTTTTTTTGGCAGTCATGGATTCATGCCAATCTCATAAATTTGGATGCCAATAACTAATAAGAGCATGCTTATTATGGCGATCGATATTTGCAGCTTTAACTTCAACCAGCAAAAAATGGACCTCCATGAATCCTTTTCACAAACATATTACACCAACAAAAATCGATATCAACACAAAGAGAACAAGAAAAAAGAACAAATTACAAAGCTCCCAAACGAAACAGAAGAGAAGAATAATCCATCACAAACAGACACTAATTGCCACCATGCATCACCCATTCTGCAACACCACCTTAACAATGTCCTACCAGCAATTTGATCCATATCTTTTGGCTTTAAAGAGGAAGAGGGGAAGCAGAACAACCAATGTGCAGTATGCACCTTCTCCTTGACGATATAAGATCCAAAAGTCTGTGAAGATATGAAATCTGATCACAACCACATTGCTGCTGTAATGGCGGCACCTACTACCACCCCACTCACCACCTTGTGGTTGTCTCCAAGGGCCCCTGAATTATCAGAAGGCGTGTCAGACGACGTCGACGATGATGATGACGGGCTGTCACCCGTTGCCCTCTTTCCCTTCTTCTCTGCTGCAGCCGGCGCCGGAGCTTCAGCCGGCGACGGCGTCCCGAAGAAGGCAATCGGAAGCAGCACCTTGTTCACACGGTAAATCGCCAAGGAATTGGCGGAGTAGAGCGAGTTATCCAATTGGGTCTCATCAACGCCGGTGGAGATGTTCACCTGATTGCCTGAGGTCGTAATGTTCAACGGAAACTGGCCGTCGGCGCCGCCGGCCTGAGTCCTCAGGGGGTTGCTCACCGTCTGGAACTGAGCCGCGGTGAGGAACTGAGGGACGATGTGGAACTGCACCAGAGAGACTTTCTGCGAGTCAGTGAGGGAGTTCAAGGTGCCGGATTTCAGGGAGTTGAAGGCGTCGTCGGTCGGTGCAAAGATGGTCATCCCTTGGTTCGAGTTGTTGAGTTCGTTGATGAGCTGATCGCCAACTTGGGTGCTCTTAAGCAGGCGTATGAAGATGCTGAACTGCCCGTTCTTCTCAAGAATAGCCGTCACATTCAGCGGGCCGGATGAGGGAGCCGGCGCAGCCGGAGTCACTGGCGCGGCCGGTGATGGCGAAGCTTGTGGCTGTGACAGAGCTGGGGAGAAGAAGAAAGTCGACAGAGCTGAGAAGATGATGAGGAAGGAAGCAATGTCCAATTGATGCTTAGCCATGGAAATCAAATATGAGGTGGATGGAGATTGGAGGAGCCGCAGTTCTTTGTTTTCTCTTCCTGTTGAAGGTGAGGAGGAAGGTGGTGGTGGTGGACGAAAGAGGTGGCGGTGTTATATATGGTGGCCGTGGTAGTGAAGGTGGTGGTTGGATCTACCAACCGGATGATAGGAGGTTGTTTTCGGCAGCATAGCTTTTGAAAAAAGGGGCGAGAGTGGAGCCGGAATTACTTGATTTCACGGCTGTACAGCCTTTAAATTGGAGAACACTATGAATGTTGGTGGCCTAGTAGGTGATTCTTTATAACTGGCATTTCTTTAGTAGGAAGCACCATGATCTTCATGGCTTCCATTGAATCGGTGGGGTTAGATCACATGCTCTCTGGAGAGACGTAATTGACTGGAGTAAGAGGCTGTTAGGAACAAGGCTCTCCCACACTCTCTCTTAACGCACTAAGATAATAGAAATTAGAAGAAGAGAAAGAGAAAGAACACTCAAATATTAGTGTGGTTCGAAGACAACATTCTCCTACGGCGGCCACACAAAACAGTTTTCACTACCATAGAAGAATTACTAAGTACATGCAAGCAGCGCCCTCATAAACATGAGATTAAGAAAGGTCATTAAGAAGGGATCAGACTCCACACTCCAACAGGGACCTGGTTCTACTGTAGAAAGATATGTACCAAGTATTCCTTGCGCAAACAACTTAAGTGGAAGCAATTATTTGGTGAAGCTATGGTGAATTGATCTTCAATGGATTGATCGTTTCAGGCCAAATCCAAATTAAGGAAGAGTTGAAGAATATCACCCAATCCAAGCCCTACCAGTTAATCAAATTGAGGACGACTCAACCAGTCAATTGAGATGAAGAGAATCACGGCCCAGTTTTAGTTAAATTAGAGCAGAGTTGAAATTGAGTACTCGCATTTCATCAATTCTTGTCCTCCTTCAACACATTGGCCTTGATTAGTTCAAACCTTGATAACCTTTTATTTTGGGACCTCTGATTTGGATGAGCACTGGTTTAAGCGATCAAGAACCCCGCTTGAGTCCATTGCCTTCCCCCACAATAATGTAATATTCTTGGATCAAATTAAGTTATTTTCCTATCCCAAGAACTTTCATTTGAATTCCTGGTAGTTGTTTGATCTGCCAAGATATATGGTGGTGATGGTGAGGCTTCTCAGGCTATTTGGATGATGAATATTGATGATGACATTCATGACCGTCTCTTTTTCCTTTCCATATAGTTATTGTTGGAAAATCACACTGCACCTAAAACATGACCGCAAGAGAAGCGTTCTTAAAGTAAGAAAAAGATGGTGCCTCCTCTACATCCTTCAAGATGATCCTATTTGGTAGTACTTGTGCTAAAATCTCTATCCCAAGGAAGAATAGTGGTTTTGGTTTCCTAAACGTAACGTCTAATTTTTTGCCAGATCAACAAGGGTCGCATTACTGTATATTTGTATATTCACGCGCTTAAGTTTCGGTTTTCAAGCCTTGTCATTTTCTAAAACTGTAGCACCAGAGTGGTTGGTTTCTTAAGAATGAAGGGAACAACGATGTGAGTTTATAAGCCTTTCATGTGGAATATTGATGCCGGATGCCTCCAACTGTAAAAGATTTATTTGGTTGTACGCGATTGTTCATGGTTGCGTTGGATATGGTTCAGTGAGGAGTCGGTGATTATTAGCAGAGAGTTTTGATGATTGTGCCTAGGAAGAATTGATTTTTAGAGTTGGAGATTCATGTTTCCCCCCTCAATTCAACTCTAGTGGGTACTATTCCTCTATGCTGTAAATGATGGATACACAAATGTTTAGTTGACAAGTGCTCCATTCCCTACCCTACATTCAGAATCCCTCCCGTCCAAGATAGTAAAAGTGCATTCATTCCAAATCTCCTACCATCTCTACTGGGAAGAAAAAAGTTTCTTCAAACAGATCCGCATCGCTTGCAATCCTACTCTCAATGACGGCCAGCAAATCCAAGTTCTCCAGCATTATTGTGATAAAAATTAATATCGTCCCAACAAATCTCAATAACTCCCTTTAGAAGAGAAATTAGAACTGATTATTCTTTTATTGATGATTTGTGGGGAAAAAGTCCAAATCCTTTCAACGTCAGCTAAATTTCCCGTCCAAAAACGTTCCGGAAGCAGGTCCTGGGACTCGGCCGAAAGGGGAAAACCTTAAGCCAATCCTTATTCCTTTCCAAAAATTTGCTCCTGTAGCCGTCGGGCCGTCGTTTGTCTAGGGCTTTCCCCGACTACCCATTTCAATTTTCATCTCGACCGATCGCTGACGAGTTCCAGCACAGCAGGAGGGAAACAATGTCTCTGTGAATGATCTGGCCTCAAATATGGCGAACAACGCCACCAAAGAGCCCAGCACCGCTCCGCAGCCGGACAAGTGGTACGACCTAACTTTAGGGTCTTCCTTCACCGAGGCGGCCTCCTCCTCCAAGTTCTGCACGCTCAGATGTAAGGTTCTTGATCCGCCAAGGGTTCAATTGTTTTTGTTTGATTATATTTTCTTAGGGGTTTTGTAAGATGCACACCTTTTATGTTGCTTGTCTTTCTGATTCCCCTTTGCCACCGGTAAAGATGAATTCAAGCCGGCATCGATCGATAAGAGTCAGCCGGGGAGCCTGATCAAGACGAAGGACAACAAGGTGACCGTCGAGTTCCAGAACAACCAGCCGGGAAAGCCCAAGGTGATCTTTGAGGGCACCAGCGAGGCGAAGGACAACGAGGCCGTCCTCTTGTTTGACGGCAACTCTTTCCGCCTCGAACGCCTGCATCGCGCTGTCAAGCGCCTTCGTCATCTCCGCCTGCCTGGGGAGTCATCTTCTGCCGCTGCCGCCGCTTCTGCAGCCTCTGCCAGCGACCCTCTTCTGCGAAGTCCTCCTCATGCGAAACCATCAGCAGCGAAACCGCTTTCAGTGCCACCGCCTTCTGTGACTAAGACTGCCCTACACTCGCTGGTTCCTGTAAGTGAAATCGATGCTCTATTATAATGTATGGCAAGACTGACATTTACTCTCTCTGATTAGTCTATTTCAATTAGAATTGTTCTGTTATAATGTATAGAAACTCGTAGTGAATCTCGTTGATTATTCAACATTGAAGTGTAAATGAATGGAAAAGGGTATGACATGGAGGATCAGAAGGAGGTGGACTAAAGAGACGTTAAGAAAAGGAAAAGCGATACATTATGTTTCTTTGCTGTTTGATGCCGTGTTCCCACACTTGGGTTGGCATCGTAGTCTTCTTCATTTTTTGTCATTAAGCGAAGAGATGAGCACCCATGTGCAGATAAACGTGATGGTGAGTTTAGGATGCTCCTTTAAGAACGCTATTCACCACATTTAGTTGAAAATAGCTTGGTGCATATAGTTTTCAGTCCTTTCCTGATTCGCTCAGATCGAGATTAGAGAACCGGTATTTACCTTAACAGCATAAAGAACCAAGTTTCCTTCAGTTTTCCATTCCAATAACAGTATACCACCTGATTTTGCTTAGGAGTTTAGGAATTTGATTTGCTGAGTTGTTTGTTACCGAGTATTCTTTGTTTCATATCCTGCAAATATTACTCGAACTTGTCTCTTATATTTTGGTCCATTTCTTTTGAACATATTATCGATGTCTGTCTATTTTCATAGCAGACCTTTCTCATTTTTCAATTCCTTAATGGTTGCTTCACTAGCTCTGTGCTGTTTTTCTCTTACTTTTGGTATCGTCTTTGGATATGAATTATGTGATTATATTTATGTTTCATTTTATTTCTTTTTCTGTGGCAGGTTGAAGTGGAGCGAATTGATATTGGCGAGTTTGGCAGCTCAGGTACTTGATAGCTTATAGTAATAAATGATGGTGCTTGTAGCTTCAATTTTCTCTGAAAATACTCTCTGTGAATCTTTTTGTTTTTTGCTCGTATCCTTCCTTTTTTCCATTGCATAATTTCTAGGTGTTTCTTTTTTCTCTATTTTATGTTTGTGGCTTGCATAGTGATTATGCTTTCATATTTGGTCTCAGCAGATGCTAGCTTTTGCTGGATTTTATGATATGATTCAAATGTGAAGTGATGGTGTTGGTCATTTATATTTAATTTGTCTTGACTAATTAGTGCAGGTATTCTAATATCTGACAGACTCCATGAAATTTAAGATTTGCATATATATCAACTCTGCTATTTAATATGCCTAAGCACCGTATTAAGTGAAACAAGCTTTATTCATCGAAAAAAGTGAAACAAGCTTTAGAGGATAAAACCCATTTGCCTTAACAGTTATACTTCTCAAGTGCCAAGGTGTACTTTCTGTGATGCTTTTCAATATCAAATGGCATAAACTACATACAGATGATGGCTCCAATAAGGGAGATGACCTGTCTGGGTTTTAGCTGATTAATCTATAAGCTAGCGGTTGTGTCAAATTTAGTTGGTGTTCCATTAGTTTATGAATATAGGGGAAGATAATTGAATTACTTTTTCCAAGCTTTGTGAATGTGTAATTCATCCTACGATAGAGTAGGTGGACAAAGGATTATTGCTTCAAGATCAGATGCTTTGAAAGATCATGTGAAAAGCACACTGACATGTTATGAACAAGTGAGCAAGAGAATTTGGAGAAGAGATGAAATCAACTGAAGATTGCTCTACCCAGATGATAAGCTCATCTTAGATAGCTGTTGATGTTACAGTTGGCATCAGAGGTAGCAGAGAAGTCAATCCTTTATCTGAAACCTGTTTTGTGTCATTAAAAATTATGATCAACAAGATCAGTATAAATCCATTTCACAGGATAATGCTATTTAACCCCTGTGTCTGACCTTTTATAATGGAAATCATTCCAAAAAATGTGTCCAACATCCTTTTGTTGTGGTGGCATAGTTTATGAGAAAAGATGTGGGTTGTGATAAGCATTATAACAGAAAGAGAGAGAGAAAAATAGGTGGTTCAAGTTCTAGAAGGAGGGAAAAAAAATTGAAATGAGGATTTAGTGGAAGTCAAGCAAAAAAGAATAGCTGTATGGTGCTAATAAGATCTCAGAACTTGAAAGTCACCTACCTTTTGCAAATGAATCATTGAGAACAAGGAGAGCTGCCCATATTTTTTAATGGAATTTCATGAATAAGATGCAGCAAATTTGCAAGATCACTTTTATTACTTTACTTGGGTATGTGGATCATTATAGCTCTCACTAAATGCTTAGAGTGTGCAATGGCTTTTTGGAACTTTAATTTTTTTTTATTTGCTCGAATATGTGATAAAGAAATGACCTAAAAAAAGTGGAAATCTCTTTTTAAGTCTTTTGGTCGTTCAGTTCTTCATGTTTTCCTACTTTTGAGTACAGCTAGATGGAAATCATTATCTGCTCTTTGCTCTGGCTAATCTGTCTCTGCCCCATGCTGTTGAAATGATTTAGGTGCCAAACCTGCTGATAAGAATTCGGTTGATTATTCAAATGCAATGCCGATCTTGCCAACTTCATCTCCAATAGGGAAGAGTGATGAGTCTGAAAAGATTGATGTGCTTATGGATGACGATGAAGCAGAGGCTGGACTTGGAGAGGCTCCAAAGATGAATTTGAACATAATGAGGAATATTGAGAATGACTCTGATGATGAGATTGCTGATGTGGATATTACAGATGAGGAAGTTGACAAGGGACCAAATGCCGCAGAAGCTTTACGTGCTCAAGTGAATGCACAGGCGAGCAATGGACAGACATCCAGCTCAAGTGGTAGCAGTGGGAGTGGGAGCAGTGGGAGTGGCAGCGGCAGTGGGAGTGGAAGTGGGAGTGGCAGCAGCAGTGATAGCGAAGCCAGTGATGATGACTCGGTGAACTCAGTATAAAATGTCAGATGCGTTCACTGAGATCATGTGCAGCACTCAGATTTGCATTGCTTTGGATTGTAGAACAGCTACACCTACAGGAACGGGTTGACTTACTATATATCACATTTTTTCAGCCAGCGGTTTGTTGATGACTCGCACCATTGCCATCAACACTGAAGGGCAACCTTTGTGGGGAGTGCAGTTGCATGGTGAATACAGAAGGAAGGTGAAGGATGCACATTTAAATTCGGTTTTGCCCTCTGTATCCTATTCTTTTGCATTTGAGTGGTGGCTTTGAGCTTGGTGGCACATTGAGCGGCAGTTGGTTCTTTAGACGACGAAAGCTGGGTGGCACATTGTACTTCAGTCATTTGCTTTGCAGGTATTATGATTTAAGAGGCCTCTGTTTTGGAATTTTACATTACTGAAGAGGCTAAGCACCGAGTTATGAATTAAAAATGAGTGGATTGCAAATTCCTCTCATAATTCATACATCTTTCGAACAAGGGATTGAATATCTAGAATCTATGAATCTGAACATCAAATCATTTTGAATCTGAGATCCAGAACATGCAAACGAGTCATAAGGGAGGGCTCGCATTAGTTGGGTTGTGAATCTGATGTTAAAGTTATAAACCACTTGTTGGGTCAGATGAGACATTAGAGACCAACTTCAGGGTACTACTTTTGGCATGCGATCAATAATTCAGGTTGGACTCGGGTTTAAAAAAAATGACATTCGATCAAATTGGGGTCCAAATCAGATATAGTTTTAAATAAATATCTCATTGACAATGTCTATAATGTCGTTGGATTCGGTTTAAAAGTTGGGATTCGGGTGTTAATCTAAAAATCAGATTTGGATTAAGAATTTGGATTTTGGATTCAGAAATGGTATAGATTTTTTCTTCTTGAATTCGAATATGAATGAATCCGAATATATCGATATCTGAATAAGAGGATATGGTAAAGTATGCATCCGACGCAAATTGAATCCATTGACATTGACATCGCTACTTGCCACCCAAAATTGTTAGTAAAGGATCTTAAAGTCTTCTAGCCTGTCTAAGATTCCCATGCTACTTCCAATCAATTGTTGTTGCTAGCATTTTCTTGGGCATATACAATTGATTATACAGAAACGCAAGCGGGAGAATGGCAGAACAAACAAAAAACGCATTGGGAAAAGAAGGGAAGTTAATAGTGAATAGCTACTCTCGTGAATGGATGGAATAGATCTTCTCATTGGGGCTGAACCGCTGAAGTAAGTGCAGTCAGCCATTTTCCAGTCGAGATGGTACGCGGATCATATAATATGCCAAATTATCTTTAGAAAGAAATGTAAACATCTGTTTTTAAGTACTAGAGGCGTTTCTTTGTTGAATCCATCGCTTACATAGCAAACTGTTGGATGGATTCAAGGTGAGGATGCCTAAATCTCTCAGGCACTGAACCAAGCAAATGTGGTACAGGATACGCGCCTGCTCCTCCCAATGTTTTGGCAATTCCGCTCAATGTAGACCTGACCAGCTATTGTAAGTGTTCAAAATGCCATGAGAAAGTGGTGGAATTCAAACCTACCTCAACCAAGGACCCTCGATGTCCTAACCTTATGAAGAATGTCTTTCTTAAAGGTCCTCCACATAGCAATAGGATCTGGACCAACCTAAATCTATGGAGTTGAACTCACAAGGGCCCAAAAAATTGCAAAAACATTAATGCCTAAAAGGAATCAACGACACCCTTCTTTCAGTATAACCTCTCTGTACACTTGCATGATCAGACTAGGAGCTTCATTCATCTGGCCAAGCTGCTCATGCGTTTAGGTCGCCTAGGACGAGCTTAACTCATGCTGAAGGCAAACTTCGTGAAGTAATGCACACGCCTCGTTCCTGCCATAGAAGCATATGGGGGAAAAGGATGTAAAACCATTTTAAGTTTGCAGAAAGGTAAAACCCAGAAGTGAACCAGAGCATGCCAGAAGGTAAATTGAAGTTCCTGCAACAGAACATCAGATAAGGCTTATGTATTGGTCAAAGGCGGAATTAAGTGACTCTCGGTCTACAGGGGTCCAGATCACAATTGTTTCACAATGATACACAAAAACCAGGATTTTGATATCTTCAAATTGGCCAGGCCCAGAATGCAACCCAAGAGCTTCCTGAGAATCAATTACCGGAGCAGTCACAGATCATCTCATGGATATGCTTTGAACACCTAAAAAAAAAAACCTAATTTTCAGCTTTCAGTAACACCCCCACCATCTGTGTATTGCTTGAGAACCACCTTTCTGTAGTCTGCATACAGCAAATAGAACGTTCAGGATGGTAATTATCACGTAATGTTACTAATGTATCAAAGAACTGACGCTAAGATAGCTATGACCACCTTCTTGGTTATTCCACAAAGTAGCAGCATAGCTGTTGAGAGGGCTCTCGTTGTTGGGCTCTGAAAATTGAAGAACAGAAATCAATAAATGTAGAAAGAAGTGAATCATAAGCAGGTGAGTCTAATGGAAAAGACAAACCTCCCAGCAGGCTCTGAATGGACAGAAGAACGGTTCTGCAGTCATATGCAGAAGACCACTTGTCCTATAGATAGAAAGCCACCAAATTTATAAGCTAGCCACCAAATTTATAAGCTATACAGTGAAAAGGTACAATTTATTTCTTAGCTTAATAAAAGAACAATGTTTACATATACCTGTAGTATATCAAGGCATATATTGCCGTATTGATCAACATTTGGATGAAAACACATAGTCTCAAATTTAACTTGAGGCGGCTTAAAGGGATAGTCCAAAGGAAACCGAAGAGAAAGCTTGTAGGACAAGCCATCATAGGCAGTTCCCTTACTTCCATCTATGGTTCCAATCCAGGAGAAAATGTTTTCACCATCAGGGAATGCTGATATTCCAGGATCTCCGCTCATCTGGTGATTTAAATGATCATATCCTTAAATGAAGAATAAATCTAAAAAGGGTAATCATACAAGACAGACAGACACACAGACACAGAGAGAAAGAGAGAGAGAGGGAGAGAGAATCAGCAATATAAACATCAACTTCCATTAATTGAATAAAACAAGAAGCAGAAGAAACTTCAAAGATCTTCAACTTAACAGAGCATATATCATTTCACAAAGGACAAATCGTGTTGCTGTACTAAGGAAAAAGATAAAGAAAAGTAAGATAAAGAGGACACTATAGGTCGACGAGACAAGATAAGATGAACAGCAGGATTATTTGCAATTTTATTTCCTGTCGTTCACAAAATTTAGTAATTATATCTTATCTTAAATATTAGGCAGAAGTGAAGGCAGTTTTGATCAAAACCAGCTACATGATTAACAAAATCCGAAATAACATGTCCATGATACAAGCTCAATGTTATCTGTAGATTTGGTATAGAATTTTAACATTGTAAACAATTTATTTACGATTTTGATAATGGTTCCTGCTAAGTACTCTCTCTCTCTCTCTCTCTCACACACACACATAAACACACAGACTCACACACACATCTATAATACAAATGCCTCATTCTCATCTGTACATTTGTTAAGAACTTAAAGATTGAAAATAATTTATTTAAACAAAATTAACAGTAGTTTTTCATAATTCTTCTCTCTCTCTCTCTCTCTTCCTCTTGTGTAATAATCTAATGAAATTTTTCTGAAGTATGAAATAAGCTAATAATTGGCTTTTATGGACTTATCAGCAAATTAAATATTTTATTATTATCTAATACTGGAAATTCAATGAGACATGGATTGTAAAAATGTAAACAGGAAAGATCATGAGACCATAAGCCTAAAAAATTCAAAAAAAAAATAACAGAAGTTTTTCCTTTCTCGCTCTTTTGTGTGTGTGTGTGTGTGTGTGTGTGTGCACACACACACACACACACACACATATATATATATATATAGCCTGGCCATATGGATGGGCCCTTAAATGATCTAATGTCTAAAAAGGTATTTCACTGTGTCTCAGGACCTATGGACCGAGAGCCAAGTCTCTGAAAAGCTCCTTTGAAGAGTGCAGTAGGCACCTCTAAGGGTAGGAGAACCTATGTTAAAGAAGTTATGTTGTAAATTCTAGTCAATTGAGAACAATTCAGGCCAGAGGATGATGAATGCATTCTTTCTGTATAAGGAGAGAAACCACCACGGTTTTGCTGAGAGGCGCTCTCAGTTTTGGTTGTTACTCAATTTAGAAACTCTCGAGCAACACTTCCTTGCTCACCACAAAAGCTGCCAACAACTTTAGCCTTGAATCAAGAGAAGCACCACGTCCGTCTAAGGTATTGAAACTTTCACCCCTTGAAGGCCTTAAGCTGAAGTATCTAGCCAAGTATAAGGAGCCCACAACGCATGTTCATGCTTGCTTTTCAGTTTTTTGTTGCAAGGCAGAAACCCAAGTGTCCAGCAGTCAGTTCTAATTCTTTGTTTATCAAACTCAAGATGGAATGCCCATCTGCAGATATGATCCACTAATCTAGTAATTTGAATACATTGAACTTAAAAAGTCAAAACAAAAAGTTTGCTATGGACACTTACAAGATCTGCCTAGTTCGTATCCAATACTGAGACTAAACACTTAAAAAATACCTTCAAGAGAATTAGTCAATATCTGTCAACCCATGTAGGCTCTAGTTGAAAACATCACTGAGCCCAATGAATTTAAGTATTCTATCATCACAGATGTTGGAATAGAAATTAGGGTCAGCAGTTTCTGATCATGGTTATTTTCTTCCAAACTTCTCTGAATACTATGCTAGGATGGCTTGGGATACATAGAGAAAAAGATACATAGTGGGCTGAATATAAAACTGGAAATGAAAATTTTATTCCATAAACACTTGCCAAAAAAGCTGGCTTTATCATAAGGAAAAGCTGGTTACTAAAGCTTCAACTTCCAGATTGCAGGTTCCATAAACACTTGGCAGAAAGCCGGTTTTATCATACCAGAAAGCCGGTTATTAAAGTTTCAAATTTCCAGTTTGCAGGAAGTAATTTGGATCGACTGGCAGAAGTAATTTGATCAACTGGCAGCCTGGCAGGTCTACCAATCTTGTCATCAAAAACTGACTATGAAAAAGCAACATAATACAATCACATTGACAACCCATGAACTCCAAACACTCACAAAATGCTCAAACACATAAATTGTCTCCTCTGTTAATCCATTGATCTCTTCAGTGTCTGCGGTTAGTGTAGGGTCTTACTCCTCAGGTGGTGGATGTCATGTTCACCCTCTCCTATGTACAGCCTTTGACTTCAGTTTTTCAATAAATCGCACTTAGCCAAGGGATCTATCAGAGACTTTATTTAAATACTTGAACACATTTTATCTTCATTGACAAACAAAGATTCATTTGGCCGACCATAAGTTTGCAAAGTTTGATATCATGGAATTGAGCTTCAAAACGAACGGTCGTAGAACCAATGATCAGGACAGTGCAATCAGCATGAGAAATCCCTGTGATCATGTTCTTGATGAAGTCACGATAGCCAACAGCATCAATGACAGTGCAGTAATACTATGCGTATGTGGTCTCAGTCATCCAGAGTGCAAAATCAATTATAATACCACGTTCTTCTTCAGCCTCGAGCTTGTCAACCCTTTGAAGTAATCTATCAAGTATTTGGCATGTCTTGACCCCTTGGCCATAACCATAGAACCCGATAGTTATTTCACAAGATTGTCATTTAAGCTCCTCACAATCCTGTTGACAAATGTTTAAAGGCAGCCTTCAAGTACTTGATCTTAACAAGGCGGTTAATTCTTATGATGTCATATAGATCTTCAATCTGCTTGAGGATAGCTTTAACGTCCTTGATCATGAGGTTCAACCCCATGGTGACTACTATCAAGACCATTCTCACGAGTCAAATTTCAAAATAAGATCCCCCTACAAAGTCATAAGCACTGCCCCTCTTTCCTGCAAAAAGTATCATTTCCCTATTTGCATAAATATAGTCTTTCTCTTTGTATGATTTAACTGCTCCTGGTGTACCCACTTTCATCAACCCAAACATTTGTTAGAACTTATTCCATCAATTAGCAACATGCTTCCTTCTATATTCAAGGGCTTGCAATAATTATCCTCATGACCAGAAGCATATTAATGTACCCAGGTCCTCCAATTGTGGTGAATTTTCTGATAATTGAGATCGACCCACTACCTTCTGAGAAAGATTGACCAAACACTAGGTTCTGAGGAAAACATAACGACTTGTAGCCATTAAAAGGAAAACTCAAAATTGAATCTTCCAACACCAAATCAAAGTGAATTACGAAAACAATCACAAAATGAAGAGACTTTGATTCTCCTCTAAAATGTGATTTATGCAATGTGGAATTAACATGTTACTGTACTTTTGCTTTCTTTGCGCCAGAACATCTCACCATGAAAGCAGCTTCCCATGCACGTATTCCACTTCCAGTTACTGAAGCGCAATAAACCGTCTCGTACAAAACCATTTTTGTGCGCATGATATCGAATGCCACAATACGCCAATTTCAGAAAAATATCCAAACATGTTATCGAAAAAGAAGACCAATAATAAATATGTTTGGTCGAACTTTTCATTACAACTCTATTGCCGACTGAAAACCAATTCTTCCGTGGTTCTTAAATTTCGATCACGAGATACAAAATTTCCAACATAGTCCATCACGTTCTAAGATCAACGAACAATCCCGGCCACGTAAATGAATTAGCACAAAGAACGCATAACACGGAGGCCAATACTCTAAGGTAACCAGACCTAACCCAGAGACACATCACATGCTTCCCGCATGGTCCAATTTGCACATAAGCAGGTGGAGTTCACAATGAAATTCCGAAAGGAAATAAACAGAACAATAAAGGAAGAAGGATTATTAAATAAATCAAACCCGTGGCTCAAAAAGCCGACAACGAACAGCAACAACAACAGAAAGAACGACAAGAAAGACGCCGATCGTACCATCAAAGCCATCAATTCCTTCTGCAATCTGATTAACAGAAACGAAAAAAGAAAGAGGACACAAGGTAGCAATTAAAGCAACAGCAATGAGAACGAGACAATAAAACACAAGGAATTAAATCAGAATAAAAGAGAAGCACCTCTGGGAAACAGAGCTGCTATCGACGAGGTTCGGTGAGGGCTTAAGCTGCTTGGAGGACGCGGGAGCAGCCGTAACCGAATTGTCCGGAACATTTCTGACCTCCATGAAAGAGCCGACGGGAGGGATGATATCGAAGGACCTACCTAACCCTAAATTCGATCCCTACCCTTGAGCTTACCCCAACGGAGCGACGCACAAGGCCGCAAAATGGCCGGAGCTCTCCGCAATCTCTCCGTCAGGAAATTCGCCGCCCCGAGAAAGGCGGCAAACGGGTGCCGTATTCGCCGGAGATCCCAGTCTGAGCTTTCAAAATCCTGGCTCCTCGATCGCGGTCGAAGTAGGCTTTGGTTCCAAACGTCAGACTCTGACGTTCGTTTGCTTTTTGCTTCTCCTTCCTCGTCCCGAAGCACGACTGAGGCGCCCAGATTTTCACCGTTTATTTTTTCAGTAAATAAAATACGCGCAGACGCAACCGTAGCTGAGACAGGGAAGGGACGCCAAGGGGATTCGATTCGAGGGTTGGTGCTTTGACTCGGAGTGGGTCAAAGGGCGTCCCAACAGCTGCTCTGCTGCTCACGCTCCAGCCAGTGGTCGAACTGGCTCCAGTTGTGCTGGGACCCATGCCTAGAGTAGCTTTTAGACGGGCGGAGCTAACGTAAGGCTCGCTTGTCTTAATTTTTTTTATTTAAAAATACATATAAATTTAAAAAAAAAAAATACTTGTTTTATATAAAAAATTTTGAAAATTATTTTTGTTATCCTAATCAAAATTTAGAAACTTTAATTCGCTCCACTCACGAAAACTTTCTAACTCTGCCCCTACTTTGAAAGGGGTGGCACACCAGCTCGGGCTAACGATTGGTAAGCGGTAGTCGACTGGTTTGAGTGATATGCATATACATTTATGAATTGTTTGACAATAAAAATAACATGTCACTGTTTCATGAATCTATCTCAAAAATTAAAGCAGATTGATGAAACACTTTTTAAAAAATCCAACCTAATTTTAGATAAAATAGGTGTGTGTAGCAATAATGGTATTGTTATTACCAAACAACTTCACTCGAGATAAAGAAGAGACGGAGACTCTGCCTTTATTTAGTAGGGGGATTCTCCTTCCACTCATAAATAGCACTAGTTGGCTTTGTTTATTGATATAGCCTCAACATAGGTGCTTGATAACACCATGGCATGATGAGGTGTTTGATAATAAGAGGATTATAAAGTACATCTTTCATAATCCATTATACGCAACACCACATTTTTGTTGCTTAAAAGTACGATATGATCGTAGATATTGTTTGTGTTTGAGGACAAGACAATAAATACAATTAAAGTCGATTTATAAGAACAGCACCACAACCTTTTTTTGGGTATATTCTACATAATATATCTTGAGAGTTGCTTGAAAAAACGAATGGCAGCACTTAGTTATATGAATATGTCACTTAGTTGCATGAATGTGTCTCAATTTGCGGAATACTTTGATACTGTTTTCACCACCAAATGGTCTCTTGGGCCTAGTTTGGCAATGAAAACAATAACAATTTGCTTCTATTTGATCGAACATTATGTTATATTTGTTCGATGAATCTACCATGATATTTAATATGTTCAAATGACCCCTTGATAACACAAACTTTATACCTATATAATATCTCATCACCTGTAATTAAAAAACAATATCTAAATGTTTCACATTTCACAAACAACGTGTTTTATTGAAAAAAGACGTGTATAATATGCCAAAACATAGTTAGCCACATAATACCCGTACAAAATGCATATTTTAAAAAAACACCAGAAAATAAAAAAAGTGAAAAACACTTATTATACATGTTTTTTGTCGTTTTTTATATTTTTTATAATTTTCAATACTTATTAAATGTTTTATTTAAAAAAATACCGAGATTTTCTCATTTTATTCCTGATATATACAACTTTGCCGTATTATACTCGAAAAATTCCTTGCCATATAGTCTTGTACACCGTGAAGTTACGCTATTATTACCTACAATGGAAACTTGTGGTGCATTTTAAAATCATATTTAAGAATGTGATGTGGTTGATTATGTTACGTGCCTGTCTTATTAAACATAGAAGACAAGTCATCGCGCACCAAACCCTTGCTTTATGGCGGTTTCTTCCTGTACTTTATTTCTTCTAGACATCTCCTGAATTATTTATTGCCAGCAAGGTTTTTGTTTGAACTTGAAAAAGCATAGAATCAATATCACATTACATGGCTGCCTAATCTTAGCTTGCTTGTCGGTAAGAAAAAACTTAAATTATTAACTTTATGTGCATTTGGGCAGGAATACTTTATGTGGCTTCACTTGGTAGCAAAAAATCCTAATGCTATTATCTATTTATTCTTTTTTTGGTAGCAAAAAATCATAATGCTATTATTTATTTGTTTTTTTTGGGTTTAATGTTAATCAAAATTGCTAAGACAATTTAATTTATTTTCTATATTTCAAAATAAAAAACTACCATAAATATAAGTGGGTTTATAATGTAGACGTTTATAAATGTAAACAATCTCACGTTTTCGTCGCTTCTTGATATGCAATTTATTAAACGAATGAGATATAAATTCCTAAAATATTTAATTTTAATTGTCCATTTTCTATTATTCTTTTTTCATATAGATTTTTACCATGTACATATACATAGCTCTAAAGGCGTTTGCTTTTCCAACATTTAATGCTAATCTGACTGTAGTCCAAATCAGACATGATGTTCTAAAAAGCATCTTCGAATCAGATCCGCGATCTATTGGACCAAGATGGCATCTAAGATCCACAATCTGTTCCATTGGCACCATTTGAAAATTGAAAGTAATATGATGGATCTTTTTTCTTTCTTTTATCCAGTACAACATATTGGAACCGATACTACCAATAAATTTTCTTAATTAGATGAAAGGTGCATGAGCATGACCTTAGAGTTTGAGTTTGGATCCAGATTTCCAACCCGACCCGTTTAAATCTGGCGGTGCGTGAAGTTGAAGCTAATCTAAATCTTACTCATCGCACGTGTGCGACGGCAAACTCGTGTAGGTAATATGCACCGTAGAGATTCGCGCAATCGGACGGTCGAGAATGAAACCCTAATGGAAGCGGGGTATTCATGGGGTTTTAATAGCGGGGAGGAGGGCTCCTGTGACCTCCCTCTTGCCCCCTCTCTGCCCGCTTCTACCTCGGCATCGCAGGTCGGGTGATCTCTGCAGCCAAAGGGTATTTCTCTCTCTTTCTTACTCTCTGTTTTCCTCTCTGTTATGTTGTTGCTTCTGAAGACGTGGATCTCATATCTGTATTGATTCATCGTGTCTTTTCCTCTGGCCTTGACCTGGCGTTTGTGATCTCCCAGATCATCAGATCTAGTGTCGCATTTTGTTTGCGGTGTTTTTGGTGGTCGATTTTTGTTACTTTGACCTTACAACGTCTTTTAGGGTTTGATTCCTGGGGATGGCTTCTTTGGTGTGTTTTTTTGTACGGATTACGAGCACCTTGTTGGTATTCCTGTGGTTTCTGGTGTTTCTTCCAATTTGAGCTGCCGGACAGAAGCCTGGATGAAGAAAAGCTTCATCAGTTGTTAGTTTTTTCCGTTCGTGGCTAGGATTGAGTTTTGGGAGTTGGGACCTCAATGGGAAGGTCCCCTCGACTCACGACATTTAGTGCTTGGCTACATGCAATTGTTTTTATTAGTGTCTGATCTGTTCATATGTTTATGCCAATGTCAACAATTTGCGTGTCAAAGTATTTTTTTTGCGCTTTTGATTTTCTATCTACAAGTTTATGTTGCATTCTTATTGTCTCCATACTTTATAGTTGCTTCATTAGTCTCGTCTGTAGGAACTTCACAGTCTCTGCATTTAGATGTTGGTTCCTTCAACTCACATGATATGTTTGAATTTTAAATCTTGTTGTTTCTAAACCCCTATTTTCTGGTAACCTTTGTTTCTATGGGAGAATTATGAGATCTTCATGCTTTTGCAAAACGACGGTTCCTCAGGCCTTCTTGAGGAAAGATGCAGAGACCTATCGGTCTTTAACTATTGTTATGAATTTCTAAAATTAATTTGTGATCATTTATTAAGTAAAATAATTATACGATTTTGACAATTCTTCGCCAATCAGAAGGCAACTAAATATGAATATGAACGCTTTACCTTTTTAATTTTAATAAGGAATAAGTGGAAGGAATTGTATGTCTAACGTATAGAAGTTGAGGGACCAGGTGCGAGACAGGCTTCTCAATTGTATGACTTTTTGGTAGGTCCATTCTGCTTCTGATAGATGTGTGCTGGTGTGCTCCTATTTCTAGCTGTTAGTAACAAAGTGCACTTTCATTCTTTCCTTTCTCCATCTCAAATTTTGAGTATCAGTTTTATCGAATGTGTTTTGAAAGTGCGAATCAAGTTTTTGATAAGCCGCTTGATTATGAAACCGTGTTTGGTTGTTACAAGAAGCTGAATTTGCTCTTTTGATTTCCTCTTTCGATTTCCTCTTTCCGATCTTAGGTAATGCTTGCTGTTTATATGACCTGACACTGGAAGAATTTTGTGCATTTGTTTGCTACTTTTTTGGAATATATATTTGACAATGTGAAACGGGAATTTATGAGACCCTTGGGGGCAACCGCATCGTTTTCTTTGCCAAAGTAACATGAATGGGCTATTTAGTAGTTCTTCAATTTTTGATGGTGCTGAAATAGCAGGTTGTTGGTTTTGCAATTTAGCTCCATTCAGGATGGTTTGCTGCTAATTTGGATCATGGCAGAGAATCTGTGGCTTCTCTTTGATTTTTGTCAATGGGCTTTGTCATTGATGGGAACGAAAAGTTGCCTTGTCTTTTATGTGTAGGTAATCTTTTACACATGCAATTAACATGCTACTGCGACTTACACAGGTCCTACATCAGTAAATCATGGGTAAGGAGAAGGTTCACATTAACATCGTGGTCATTGGCCATGTCGACTCTGGCAAGTCCACGACCACTGGCCATCTTATCTACAAGCTTGGAGGTATTGACAAGCGTGTCATTGAGCGATTTGAGAAGGAAGCTGCTGAAATGAACAAGAGGTCATTCAAGTATGCTTGGGTGCTTGACAAGCTCAAGGCTGAACGTGAACGTGGTATTACAATCGATATTGCACTCTGGAAGTTTGAGACCACAAAGTATTACTGCACTGTCATTGATGCTCCTGGCCATCGTGACTTCATCAAGAATATGATCACTGGAACTTCTCAGGCTGATTGTGCTGTCCTGATCATTGATTCCACAACTGGTGGTTTCGAGGCTGGTATCTCTAAGGATGGGCAGACCCGTGAACATGCACTGCTTGCATTCACCCTTGGTGTTAAGCAGATGATTTGCTGTTGTAACAAGGTAGAATGAGTTTTTGTTTTGTTACTTTTAGATTTTAAATAATCATTGATTCTTTAATATCAGTTCCCTGATGATTTTACCTTTCATGAACAGATGGACGCCACAACCCCCAAGTACTCAAAGGCTAGATACGATGAAATTGTGAAGGAGGTGTCCTCTTACCTAAAGAAGGTTGGGTACAACCCTGACAAGATCCCATTTGTCCCCATTTCTGGCTTTGAGGGTGACAATATGATCGAGCGATCCACCAACCTGGACTGGTACAAGGGTCCAACCCTCCTCGAGGCCCTTGACCTTATCAACGAGCCCAAGAGACCATCGGACAAGCCCCTCCGTCTTCCCCTCCAGGACGTGTACAAGATTGGTGGAATCGGTACAGTCCCTGTCGGGCGTGTTGAGACTGGAGTTCTCAAGCCAGGCATGGTTGTCACTTTTGGCCCTACTGGTCTTACTACTGAAGTCAAGTCCGTTGAGATGCACCATGAGGCTCTTCAGGAAGCTCTTCCCGGTGACAACGTCGGATTCAACGTGAAGAACGTTGCTGTCAAGGATCTCAAGCGTGGGTTTGTTGCTTCCAACTCAAAGGACGACCCTACCAAGGAAGCTGCCAACTTCACTTCTCAAGTCATTATCATGAACCACCCTGGGCAGATTGGAAACGGTTACGCCCCCGTGCTTGATTGTCACACCTCCCACATTGCTGTCAAGTTTGCCGAGATCCTGACTAAGATCGACAGGCGTTCCGGCAAAGAGCTCGAGAAGGAGCCCAAGTTCTTGAAGAACGGAGATGCAGGGCTTGTGAAGATGATTCCGACCAAGCCAATGGTTGTGGAGACCTTCTCCGAGTACCCACCATTGGGGCGTTTTGCCGTGCGGGACATGAGGCAGACTGTGGCTGTTGGTGTGATCAAGAGTGTAGAGAAGAAGGATCCTAGTGGTGCAAAGGTCACCAAGTCAGCTGCCAAGAAGAAATGAGTATCTCAGAGGGTAGAAGATGGCTGTTCTTGTTATGCTGCTGTTTTTTGTCGTTTGATAGTGTCTGGTGAGTGTGTAGGCGGTGATGTTTTCGGCAGCTCTGTGTTGATTAAGTTATTGTTTCGTTTTCGGACGCAGCAGAATTGGGTGCTTGATAGGCGGTGGCGTTCGTCGTTCCTGTTCCGTTTGATTTATGTTATACTCCGCTAGTCGTTGGAGAACCTTGCTTTACTTTTACAGTTTTGCAATTTAAGTTGTTAGTTGAGTTGCTAGCTTCTTCGAGTCTCCATTATTGTAAGAGACTTATCCTGTGATAGTGAAACAGTTTGCGAAATGTGTCAAGATCATATTTGCCTGCTATATGTTGGTTGTTTCTCCCTCAAAGTGAATTTCTCGGATAATTGGGTGCAATTGCCATGTTGATTTCTGATTGGTACATTTCCTTGGGTTCGGGAGCTTTGAGGAAAAGAGGAACGGGTGATCCACTAGTCCACCAAGGACGTTTGCATTTGAAGCTTGAAGCCAAACCACAGCCGGTCGGACCTCAATCCCGATCAACCAGGATTTGGCCGGCACAAGCCCAGCTTGACCATCTACGGTGGGACTCTATCTTGCCGGATATGACTGGTCGGGAAGATAATCGTGACGGCGAGACTGTTTGCTTGTGCAGCGAACTTGGTCCTCGTCCCTTCAGTGATTCATCTCCACCTCAAATCTTTTCCATATTTGGATCCCCATGTCTGGTCTTTGATCATAACACTTTTTTTTCAAAGCTCATCTTATTGTACTTTAGAATTATGATGATATGGCTATTCTATCTTTGTCTGGTGATTTATCAAAAACCGCTTTTGTTATTTTTAATGGAAATTTCACTTTTCATGAAAAATTGATAAATAAGATCGTAAAGTGAAAATTCTGTTAATATAACAAACACAACAACTTTTTTCAACAATATTTTCCGACGGTAAATTATATTTCACTATTTTAAACAACTTTCCTTTTCTCAAATTAATAAGTATTTCCTGCTTTCATCGGTATGCAAACTGCAGTCTTTGTATTTCTTGAGGAAATTTTTACAAACTTACTTTAAAAGCTAGAAGTTAAAAATAAGCTCGAACAAGAAAAATTTCCTAAAAAAATCTATTTTACCATCATTTATATTTTCTGTTAGATTTAGCATTATTAAGCAGAATCTTGTAAGCCATTTGGAGTGAATTGTGTCCCTTTAGAGATAGTTTGAGAGCATAGACACTTTGTAATTGTCCTATTAATTTGCCTAAAGAATTCGAGCAAATTCATTGGACACGAGAACTACTTATTCCACGAGCTGACTTTTATATTTGAGACAAATTAACATAACAATTACAAAGTGTCTTTGCTGTCGAACTATCATATAGTTTTTGGCTACTAATAATATGTCACCATTCATGTAACACTATAACACAATGTTTTTTTAATTTGCCTGAAGGACATATGAAACAAGTACTTACTTACTTTTGACAATACATGGAAGAAAAACATAAAAGGTGCCCCTCCATAGCTTTTTCAAAACAACAAGAGACTCATACTTGAGATCTCCAAAAGCATGAGTCTAACTTTCATTTTTAGTTGCCAAAAACTTGTATTCTGAATGACAATATCCTTGTTTCACATGCCCTAAGCTCTTCTAAGTTAGCATACGATCTCTAAACAAGAAAAATAATTGGATAGTTCTCACTCAACAATTGAGCAAGTTCATTTTGTTGGAAAGTATTGGGCGAGGAGGAGGCCTATTTCATCCTACCCACCAAACTTTACATATTTTTTATAAAATATAAGGTCTGCTTTCGATGCCTCAAAGTACTACCTCTTCGTGCTTCTACTTACACATATACTCCCCAACATTTTGATATGATACTTAGACACAATACTTTCATTTAATGGGATTAGTAGCGGGATATAATAAACTAAAAATTAAATTGGATACCAATTGCTTAATGATGTGGACCCGAGATACGAAATGCAATTCTCTTTGTTTTAAGGACCAGATTTGGAGAACCGACCCGGTCAATCAGATCCTGGTCCGATCGGCTTTTGCCCCAACCATTTGCAATTTGCATAACTAACTCGGATCGGATATGTTATCTAAAGATATGCTCTAAGTCCATACCCGACCCGCTTCCCACCCTTTTAGGGTTTTGATATCGTTTCTTTTATAGGCGGATCGATCGTCTGCTGGTGGCCGGAGCGGAAGTGAGCCTCCTAGCTTCTCCGGAGATCTTCGCCGTCGGCGTCCCTGCACAAGTGATCGAGCTCCTCCCAATCTCCCCTCTGAGGCTGTTTGACAATGGCGGACACGAAGGCGGTAACTATCCGTACGAGAAAGTTCATGACGAACAGGCTTCTCGCCCGGAAGCAATTCGTAAGCTTCTCCCCCTTCTTTTCTTGTTCTTCTTCTGGTTTCGTTTATTTATATCGTCGTCTCCTTGTTTTTTTGACCCCCTCCTTTTAGGTGATCGACGTCCTGCATCCCGGCAGAGCCAATGTTTCCAAGGTATGGCACATTTTATTTTTGACGGGTGAATTTGAGTTTCAATGGCTTTTCCTCTTGGTGACTGCGTATTAAAGTATTCGTGATTTCCTTCTTTTTTTGAAGGTCGAATTGAAGGAGAAATTGGGCAAGATGTACGACGTTCGTGACCCGAACACCATCTTCGTCTTCAAGTTCCGAACGCACTTCGGAGGCGGAAAGTCGACGGGTTTCGGTTTGATCTACGATACCGTCGAGAACGCGAAGAAGTACGAGCCGAAGTATAGGCTTATAAGGGTACGCTTTTCAATATCTTTTGTTCTGTCGGATGGATTGACCTTCAGTTATTGCTGCCTCCTTCTCCCCTTTGCGCTTCTTCTTCTTGTGCTACTTACTGCTAGTTGCTTCGTGTACTCTATGATGCAATTGATGATTAGATTAGGAGAGGGGCCTATCCTGCTTCTTGGTTTTGGCTTCCCCTCGCCAAGCTCCAGTGATTTCCTGCTATCAGATTGTAGTGGGCAAGGATCACAATCAATAGATGCAGAGCTGAAGGTAAATGGTGGATGCTAGAGTACGAGTCTGATGAGTTTCGTAGTGCTCTGCCCCTTGATATATCCAGGCCGGGGAAAGATCAGACTACTCTTATCTGAAACTCGTCCTGCTTTTGAGAACGACATATTCACACTTGCTTCTAGATAGATGTGTGGGGCGAATGCCATTCTCTGTTGGCGGGCAGAATTTTAGAAAGATTTCGGTCTTGCGAAAACGCAATTGCATGAATTTCATTGGAATATAATAATTAGGTCAGGGGGTAGCTGCGTCTCTTGATCCATTGGGTGTTTAAGAAAAGCATTTGTAATTTTTGGCCTTGAAGGCTTGGATATCTTTCTAGTTGATCTGTAATAGAACACGTGGCAAGTTATTTTTAGACGCTTAAGAAATACAACAGACTAGATTATGCCATGCGTGCATATGCTTTTCATCTTTCGATCATGGGACAACCTGCTTTCGTGAGCTGCATATGAAGCTATTACAAGGACAATGTTTTAGATATTGCCTAGGGGGCATATTTAGCTGGTGGAGGTTAACATCCTTTATCATTTAGTGTTTTCCTCCTTGGAGGCTTTCAGTTGATGATATCTCTATTTTTTTATGATTATCCTTGAAGTGATATCACTGCAACTGATCATCCAGGCCCTAGTTTCTAGTTCCTCTTAAAATTGTAACTAAGGATAATAGGCTGTTGAAAGACATGATATTGTATGACAACATCATTTATGTGTGATGGGCAGCTGGCAATTTCCAGACTGTTTTAAAGTGTGCATTCTGTTTGTTTCCTTCCTCATGTTATTGGGTTTTACTATTTGTTTTTGTTTCTTATTCTGCATTAGATGCATTTGGCTGTTATTGTTGCAGAATTCTAGACATTTCAGCTGGTAGTATAATGCCTTTTCCCTATTATTGAGGCTGTCACTTGTTGATAAATGTTTCTTGCAGTTCTTTTTAACATGAGACATCTGCTGTTTTTCCTTTTCCAAATTTTCTGAAAGGCAGATATCATATCAACTTCCTTAATTTTGCTCTGGATGGATGACAAAATGACAACTCCTAGTTGTTATGATGAATATATGATTTGTAAACGATTGAAAGAAGAGATGTGTTGCTTCCATGTGTAAAATATACATATGAGAGTTAATGATGTGGTTTATTGTATTGGAAAATATGGTTAATTGAATCTCTGTTCATGAATTAACTGAAATTATAATACCAGTTGCTGCTATGTTTTTTCATCAACCAATACCATGTGGTTGATGTTGAGTACTAATAGAAGTTCATCCTTTGTTGCTAGTGGGTCGTATATTTTATTGTAACTAGAAAATTTTGTTTTAAGTTATTTTCATTTCCTCGTTTCTGTTCTTTCTCCTTGTTCCCTTAAAATTTTCTGTTACCTTTGACTGTTACACTGGTGCCATCATAATTCTTTGAGATCCACTCTTTTCAATTTCAAGACTAAATTATTAGCGTGCATGTTTGGTACCTGCCTTTTCTGTTTACCTAATTTATCCTTTATTTTTTATTTTTTCTAGAATTTGTGGCTTCTGTCATTTTCGTCCATGTTTTCATTGTTATGTGATTGGATGTTTTTGTGATTCTTGCTCTGCAGCTTCACATAATAAATTGTTTTTGTTACTGATATTATAATTTTTCACTGATTTTTTTTTCTGCATTGCAATTTATGATAATGAATATTAGAATAGTGGATAGCTCTCATTCATTGCTAGATGCGAACTTGCATTTCACGTCTGAAATCTGAAGACCGTGGGTTTCTTTTGCCGTAACCTAGGTTTGAGTTGTGAGACTTTAGCCTGTTCTTCAGCGTAGAGTTGTGATCTCTCCTGAATGTATGTAGACTTTAGCCTGTTCTTCAGGGAGCGATGAATAAGTGATTCTGTGTCTTTCTGGTTCCTTGCTGCATGTTCATTTGTGATGATTTTGATTTGGCGTCTTCAGCTTGATTCATTTTGTGTGGCTCAACAGACGTGTCACAATGTATTTTCTTTTCATGTCACTTGGAAAAGGAAAATTCTGCTGTACTCTTACAAGTTGCATCTTGGTGGCTATAGCGCTTTAGAAAGTGTTAATGTTTGTTCAAATACTCTTCTTTTCATTTCGAAGGTGCACTTTTATTAATATCTAGTGCCTATACTAATGTCTTGTGTGCTTGAGTGTGATGCTGATGAGAAAAGGTTTAGAGTCTTTAGACGGAACTATCATATTTCTGTTTTTCTGAAGCATTCTTTGCTGATTGAACTCATGTCGTTCTGTAGAATGGGCTGGCTACAAAGGTGGAGAAATCTAGGAAGCAGATGAAGGAAAGGAAAAACAGATCCAAGAAAGTCCGTGGTGTCAAGAAGGTAGAAAAATGATCAATATTTTTGGCTTTCCAATAACCTATCTTACAGTTATTCATTATGATTCACATTCTAATGTTTTGTATCCTGCAGACGAAGGCTGGAGATGCAGCTAAAGCCGGAAAGAAGAAGTGAGGCAGCGGTTCTAAGGATTTCTTGGAGTTCAGCTTGTATTTTGTTCATTTCGTCTTTTGATGCTATCTCATGATTTTAGATACGGCTTGCAAACATTTTAGCGGTAGATCCTAGGGCCCTAAATTTTGTTTCTGTTTCAAGATTTCGGTACATTAAATTAAAGGGATCCTTTTCTTGTTTCGTGGCAGTTTGTGAAACTTGTCTTGGTTGTGGATTCGTGCAGAAATATTTTTGTTTTGTGAGTTTTTCCATTAATTTGTGGACAAAGAAACCACTGGTGATGGTGAGTGGTGACCAGGCTGCTTTGGTTTAACCCTTGTTGAAACCCCAGGAAGCTCTAACCAAGGGACCACTACTGAGTAGCCTTTGAAAGAGGACGTTGGGGTTTGAAGTTGGGACTTTCCATCTACAGATGACACTCTTCCAGGGTGATTGTCAGAAACAATATTTACGATTTTGAAGACGTGTTTTCAAAGCACGAAGTGTAGTCACATGTTCCAAGAACACGGGTCGGTTATGTCCATCTGTGATCGTTTTGATTGGTGGATTTAAGGTCGACGTTTAAATATAATTTAATCCATTTTTAATCGAGGTTCTAACTTTCGTTTCTAAGTACGATCAACACCAAACCGCTAAATTGACCTGATAGGTAAGCTCAAGGGAAGGCCATTGATTGCCATGCCTTGCAATGGTAGTGCCGATCAACAGTATATTTGTTAAAACTTGTTTCATGCATTTTACATATCCCGCGTTTGCAAAAACGGCCAATTTTTCTTCCACATTCAAGTCAGGTTTGTTTCCTTCTTTGTTGATCGTCCACTTGGCTTTGGCCTTTTTTATGGTGGTTTCACCTCACCCCATGAAGTGTCTGGTTCATCTAAGATGGATCTCAACATTTAATAGATTGAAGTGCTCGTGGACTATTTTGGGTTCATACATGCTTCGGCAACCAACGTATGCCGAGAATGGAACATTTCTCATATACTTGTCCCTCTTTGAACCCTCCGGCTTCAAATAAGTTTGGGTTGTCTTGGAGAAATATCCAATGCCGTCTGAATGTTTCTTGACTAGTTAATTTTTATTACTTTTTTAAGTACTTCGCCGTTTTCATTATTTTTTGAGGATTTATTTATATAATATTTATTTATTTTTGAAATGAATATTAAACGATATTTTTGTTAATTCACAATGAAATCTCTGATTCACCGAGACTGTTAGCCCGGCTGACTCGATCAACTTCCAATTTTGATAAAAGTGGCAAGACTTGGAGGTCGCCGGCATCAAAGTCTGCCGGTTTCAGCATCATCCTATGTGAATGGATGGACTTTATCCGGCAACAAGTCACTTTTTCCGTTGGTCGAAACCTAAACCACAAAAATGGATGCAGACATATTTGTCTTTAAAAGCATTATGAAAAGCAAAACGAGTAGGATATATGATCACCCACTACCACTAGTAAGGACAAACATGCAAGACTCTTTAAAACGAGTTTTCTTTTCTGCATCTTTCTCTGCTGCTTCCCTCTTGGACGCTGGTGTTCTGGAACTGTTTGAATATCAGACGCTATCAAACACTGAACCTGATTATGTCTATTGCTAGAGTTCTGCCGTATCCCGGAAGGCTAATGGACGAGACTACTCATATTATGTAGATGCAATTTTATAACATAAACATCTTGACAAATCTTCGCATTTTTTACTTTTGCGATCTTTATAACTAGATTGAGCTTGAGCAACGGATGTGTAGATATGAAAGAACTAATCCAAACTTATAGGAATCAGTAGTGGATCTAAAAACGGAAGCCAGATCCGGTTAGCAAATGAATCGAATTCAGTAGAGTTTTCTTCCATGTAGCAATTCATATCTGGCTTTGCATTTTTATGTATCCGAATTGAAATATGTGCACGTCTAATTAGGCAATATCTATGAAATCCATCCGAACCAGATCGGATTTATGTTTACAAATTTAAACCAACCATTTGACAGCAGATCTTTAGGTTCATGAATCATGAACACCATCATTCTCAAACTTGAAAATTTTCAAGGAAAAAAAATTTACAAGTGGATTTTCTGACAACAACTATGTACCAAGGAGGGTTAAGGTATTTTGGTCATTATATATTCTTGTGCATAATTTTTATACACATAGGTGTGCACATAACCAATTTCGAATGAGTTCCCACCCTGACAAGTTTTCGCCTCTCTTCATACGTTTTTAGTTGTTAAAAAAGTCAGCATTAGTGACAATTCATAGCAGGTATAGCAACAACGGTCACTCTTAACGATGACTTTTTAAATTTTAGTCATTTGGATGATGTTGGCCTTTACCATAACAGCCCAAAAAGTCTTTTTTTTTTTCTTTTTATTTTTTAGACCATTGTCAAATTTAATTCACAATTTTTTTTTTCAAATTATATAAATTTCGCTAATGTTACTTGAATGGTATGCTCAAATTGCCAAGAATTCGTCAAAATTGTGTATGTTTTTGTGTTTAAAAGCAAATTCACATGGTCACAGGGGCGGAACCAGGATTTTTCGCAAGGGCGGGCCAAATGGGAACTGGGTTTTATGGGTTAGATTTGGGTATGACCAAACTAAACTTATATTCAAAAAATACATTGAGACAAAAAAAAAAAATTCAATTTTTACACTAGATTTTTTTTAAAATTTGGTTGGGGTGGGGCCATGGGCTAGGCGGCCCCCCTCCTGCATGGTCACATCAAAGTTCCTCGTGATTTGGACTGCTGGGGACAAAGTCGGCCATATAGACACGGTAATGGAATTGAAAGGGCGAGTAATCGAAGACTAATTCAAGTTGAGCTGCCAAACGGCGAAAATCCCACTGGAGGGAGGAAAGAGAGGAAGGTTTGTGGAAACAATTTCCCAGACCAGTTTGAACGGCACGGGCATCCAAGAAACCTACTCTTCCAAATTAGTGACGCAGATACACTTTTGTCATAACTCGCACTGAAAAAGTGACAATCACCCAAGAAGAAGACTCCTAGTTTAATGATCACATCCAAACAACCAATGTTGGAAAAAAGAAAGAAACATTATGCAACGAATTTCAAGTTTTCAACTGAATCTTATTACAAAACAATGCAGCTCAAACTTGTATATATAAATCCATCTAGATAAGTTTTTATGGGTGTCAACCTACTTAGTCAGTAAAAAGAATGTCACTGATGCAAAAAATGAAGACCGTGAAGTCTATTTTAAGGAGCTGTTTGGCATGAGAAACATTGTGGAAGAGTTTCATGAATCTATTTAAACATTAGAGATTCATAAAACATTGGTTCATCAATCCATTAGGTTCATACAACACAAGAAGCTGAATAGAAGTTTCCGATCGTTTGTCAAAAGCGGTCAAGGTCTTTAATGGTGGACCCTGCAAATTACTGCGTGCCTGTTGAAGTTTCCGGCTCTCTACAGTGACGCCAAATCCACAAAAGAAAAAACAACAACAAAAAGACCGACTTTGTTGAGGGCCGTCAACCGTCAAGGTCTTTAATGGTGGACCCTGCAAAGAATGCACGTCCAAGAGGAGGTCTCTCCTGTTTTCTCTCGACCCCATGCTCTTTATATATCGATGTCACAGGCCTCCACTCTCGACGACCAAGCTCATCGGGGCCATTCGGCAACTCTCTCTGTTCTCTGGTCTGCTGCCCGTCCAGCGACCGGGGAGGGAGGAAATGGCCGGCGGCGGAAAAGGCGGCCGCTCACTCGAGGAAACGCCCACCTGGGCTGTTGCAGTCGTCTGCTTCCTGCTCGTTCTCGTCTCCATCCTCATTGAGCACTCCATCCACCTCGTAGGACAGGTACAATAACGCCTTCACTTCATCTCTTTAAGTTTGCCTCTTGGTGCATATTTCAGGCGACCGACGCTGTCAGTCCTTTCTCACTTTTCCGGCTTCTTAACCCTCCAAGATTTTGAAATGACCGCTTTCTTGTTCTGATTCCGGTTGCTGCTGCTGCTAGTTAGATGACTGTAATTTTTCGTGGCCTTGCAGTGGCTAACTAAGAAGCACAAGCGGGCTCTCTGTGAAGCACTGGAGAAGCTGAAATCCGGTGAGTTCTATCTGATTCTGCTCTTAATGCTAAACATCTATGAAAAGTTTTGCGTGCTTTACTCGGAGGAAGCTGTTGCTTACTGCACCAGAAACAACCTGTCAAGTGTCAAAGATCACATGATTTTGAATTCTAATGCGTTTTCAACGGCAGAGTTGATGCTGTTGGGATTCATATCTTTGTTGCTTACGGTGGGACAAGCACCGCTATCGGAAATCTGTATATCAGAACGGCTAGGGAGAACCATGCTTCCTTGTATCAAGAAGAAGACTTCTGGTAACGAGGAAGGCGGCAAGGGCAGTGGCGATGGTGAGGGCAAAGTATATAATGATGAGGTTGTCGGACGGAAACTCTTGTGGAGTGAAGCTCCGGGGGTCGATTTCCGTCGGATCCTTGCCGGAGGCGGCGGCGGTTCGAACAAATGCACACGCGAGGCAAGATACTTGACTCTTTATTTTCTCACTATGAAATTTATTCCCCCCTCTCTCTCTCCTTTTTTTTCTCTCTCACTATGGGCCATGGCACCATCTTTCGTTTGCTGTTGAGTGACTCTCACTATGGGCCATGGCACCATCTTTCGTTTGCTGTTGAGTGACTCTGCTGCTTGTTTTTGTATCTAATAAACTTCTTGTCTCCAAATTTTGTTATGCATTCCCATTTTATCAGCTCTCTCTCTCTCCTATAAAGGGAAGATGTTGTATTTTTACTGTAAAAGAGCATACCAGCACTAAGTTAAAGTATGATGAAAACATCTCAAGTTATAGAAAGTAAGCCTTGTATTGAAAACTTCGGCTCTCTACCAAATCACCCTAATAATAAGCATGTATGAAAAAAGTAACTGATCATGAACCATGTTTGGTGCATTATTTTTCTCAGGGAAAAGTGCCGCTGATCTCGTCAAATGCAATAAGCCAGCTTCACTATTTCATATTCGTCTTGGCGCTTTCTCATGTGATGTACTGCATAGCCACCATGGCTATAGGCAGAGCAAAGGTATTCCAAGATCCAGACAGTAATTGGATATGCTTAATAAGAAAAATGTTTCCCACGAAATTTTCATCTCTTTTCCCTTTTGCTTTGTTAGATGAAAAGATGGAAACTATGGGAGAAAGAGTGCCAAACCATGGAATACCAACTCTCACACGGTAAGGGTTCTCCCTAGCTAGTTTTAGCAATTGATGTAAAATGAAAAAAAAAAACGAATTATGTGCTAATATTTATGAAACAGATTCTCAGAGATTCAGATTTGCTAGAGAAACAACGTTTGGAAGAAGGCACTTGCATTTTTGGAGTAGGACACCGGTCCTTATATGGATTGTAAGAATTTAAAAACAATTAAAGTTATGTATGTTTATTTCTTTATTCATTTTTGGATGGTTGGATTTTTCATTGAAAACATTTTTTTTACTGTATTTATGTTCCAATTTCAGGTCTGTTTCTTCAGGCAGTTTGTGAGGTCAGTTCCCAAGGTTGACTATCAGACATTGAGACACGGTTTTATTATGGTAATATTCCGGTGCCCTTTTTAATCATATGTAATGCAAGATAGGAAGTTAAATGAAAAAAATTGAAGCATGCCGTGTCATTTGTTATTTCACTCAATGTCAGAGGCCTATTTGAAAAGTAGTCAATCGTTTGCTTATAGGGACTTATAAGGACCACTCGATTACTTTTTTGGTCCACTAATTTTATTGATTTGCATTGTTCAGGCCCACCTTGCTCCTTACAGTACGAAAAGGTTTGATTTTCAGAAATACATCAAACGATCACTGGAAGAAGACTTCAAAGTCGTGGTCGGGATAAGGTATAACATTTCTATTCGTTTATTGCATTGTTCACCAAATGTAAAGGCGACCTAAAGCATTAATTAATCTTCTCCTATACTTTTTATTACTTATAATTGATTGTTCTAACACACCACACTTTGTTTCTTCTTTCAGCCCAATAATTTGGTTCTTTGCAGTCCTATTTCTCCTCTTCTACACTCATGGTAAGTTCTGATGGTTCTCTTAATTAAGTATGAATCGTTTGTTAAATAATATGAAATGTAAGGTCCTGACAGAATAATTTATATGTGGATGCAAATATATATATATATATATATATATATATATATATATATATATATATATATATATATATATATATGTTTATATTCTCTAACCACAGTGAATTGTATAATATGCAGGTTGGTACTCCTACTATATATATATATATATATATATATGTTTATATTTTCTAACCACAGTGAACTGTATAATGTGCAGGTTGGTACTCCTACTATTGGCTGCCCTTCATCCCTCTCTTTGTAAGAGCCTTGTCTCTCTTGCTTTGATTTGTCAACTTTTTCCATTTCCCTTCTAATAATAGGGAAACCAATTGAAATTCCCTTTGGAATGATCAATTCATGGGATTGAGTTTTCATAGGTAAAAGCAAATAATACTGGGCTTTTGACATGAAAATGACATGATCCAAGAAAGTAATTGCAGGTCATTCATGTTCATACATGTTTTCTTTCTTTTTATCTATTGTTACATGCATTCAAGAAAATCGGCCATGTAATTTCTTGCATACTTTGTCGACATTCATAATTTCATAGTCACATATCAGAGCAATAACATGGTGCTTTTGCATCATGCACTTCAGGATCTTCTCATTAAATATCCTCGACCATATAAGGAAAACGAGCAAAACCACAAAAGGTTGAGATCAATAACCTTTTTTTTTTTCTCCAAAAACGCAATCGGCAATTGTACAACCTTTCTCAAGTACTAACGATAGTTGGTTTCTTTTACCGTAGTTAATTTTCTTTTCTAACAAAAATGTGTTTTTTGTATAGATAATTCTCTTGGTGGGGACTAAGCTTCAAGTGGTGATAACAAGGATGGGGCTAGAGATTCAAGGTGACGGCGACGTCATCAAAGGAATCCCGGTCGTCCGTCCGGCCGATCACCTCTTTTGGTTCAACCGGCCACGCTTGATACTTTATATCATCCATTTTGTTCTCTTCCAGGTCAGGCAAAACTCGCCATCTCCTTATGAATATTAAGGTTTTCCCTTTTCATGTGAAACTTATCTTGATACTTCATCGGTTCATCCTTATAATCTTCGGAGTGAAAATAGCGAATAGTCCCGCTTACGCTTAACGTGGTACTCTTCTTCTTTGATCTCCTCATCGGCCAGATTCATCGCATTTCCTACAATTTTTGAATTGCATTGAGTTCATTCGTATTTCAACGCACACCCAAAACAGGGGACAAAAATTGGGTTCCATTCGTTTCTGCTTCAATCTCACCATATTGGCTGTGATGAGTTCATTTGTACATTCGGTTCTCCTCGAGGCAGTTTTTGTCTTTGAGTATCTGAACTGGAAGCATATAAGAGAAGAGATCATCTTCTATGCTTGAGCCCATGTTCATTTCTCTCAGGACATTAACTCCATTGCAATTCTGGAATTTAGCAAGTAATGCTGAAAAGAAAGACTTGTGTGCAAGAACATGTCAAAACAGTAGGAAAATTTCTTTTATATTGAGGGGTTTTACATCGAGCAGCAAAACCTGTAGGTATCAGATATGTCTAAAAATCTTTGTGGGATTACCTTGTTATGAGAAACCATGTATGCTTTAATTACTGAATGAAGAATGGTCCTGCGTTATACAACTTCTTCTTCGAAAGTCGGTCTTCTTTCTTGACCAGAACAGGTCATATGGGTTGCCCGTTGAGGACACGTTACTTGATTGATCCTCACGAACTCTACATTAATTTCACGGAACGTTGTTCATTTTGATTTAAAGCTGCCATGTTTAGTCTGCTGCCTGGAAAATGACTGAACGAATCTCCTCGTCCACTGCCTTTGATACAGAGTCATGCCATATGATCTGTCAAAATCACGCCATGAGAGCGATCTACACATTTCCATGTCCACTTAATTTTGTAATGGCTAGAAAATAGCCTGTTCACACGAAGGGCCATACAGGATCCAAGACCAGTTCAACAAACGAATCTCTCAGTTCATCAAGCTTCTATTGTTTCTCTTTTTTTTTTTTTATTTTTTTTTCTGATGCTTCTTCTTGGTAATAAATCAATCATTTTTATTCTCAAGTTTCCCCTCTTCTCTATGACTGCAGAACGCCTTTCAGCTTGCTTTCTTCGTGTGGGCATGGGTAAGTTTCACCTTTCCCTGAATCTTCCTTAACAGAAAAGAATAGCTGGTATTGCATTTGCATCTGTTAAATCATGGCCAAGGCCAACATTAATGAAGAAAATAACAAGCACTATAATAATGCCAACCCCGTCGAATTACAGCGTTTTTGTTTGTACAACTTCTAAGACGCATTGGATTCTTCTCTTTATACAACTTGCAGTATGAATTCGGCCTGCATTCCTGCTTCCATAAGAACAAAGGTGACATTATCATTCGCCTTTCCATGGGGTGAGTGGCACTAAGCCTACCTGTTCAATATGTTCACTACTTTGAAATTTGGCCAGTTCTGTATGTAATTAGGTGTTAACGACATGACAGAATTTTGATTCAGATCCTCTGCAGCTACGTCACTCTACCTCTTTATGCACTAGTGACACAGGTGAGCCTCAAGCTTTTTAAAGTTGATCCGCCATGCCTGTGCAGGTGAAAGTTATTGAGGTTCATTGGTCTTTTCAGTTTAAGTTTTTTATGTGGATGGGAAGACGACCTTGGTCCGACCAGGTCTCTTTAGCCAATTGGTTTTCAGATTTTCGAAAAAGAGATCGATGGCAATGACAGGATTAACGTAATCATCCAACATTTATCTGCAATTATTTCTAAAGAGATCAATTGCACACTTGCAGTGAATGAGTAATGTAATCGACCAACATTTTAATTGTCTTGTTATTTAAACAGATGGGATCCAACATGAAGCCGACAATCTTTGATGAGCGTGTGGCCGATGCCTTAAGGAGATGGCACAATGCTGCAAGGAAGCACATAAAGGAGAGCAGGAAGCTGCCACCACCATCACCAGGCTCCGCCACCACTCCGGCGGCCACGCCAGGGAGGGGGTCCACCGACCCTTCACCTGTTTCTCCTCTGTACCTCTTACGCCATGGCCGCAGCGTTTGGGATAGTTCACGGATATCTTCGGGTGTTGGCAAGTTGGAGAGACAGGCTGACCAGAGCTCTGCTTCTGCTTCAAACCGCAGTACCAATCATGGTCGCCATGATGAGGGTCCCTGTTCTCACCATCATCCCAGCCATGACGAAGTTGAACCGATCCCCACTTTCAGAAACGAGATGGAGCTGCAGAAGGTCGAGCAGTCTGCAGCAGCGGAGAAGTTCCATGAGGTTGATCATGACAGTAAAAGTGAATTCTCTTTTGAAAAATCTGGTACAAGAACTCAAATTGGCAGTGGTGGATCCTCATGACCAATTCACCCTTGTGGAGTAATGGGCGAGGTGAAGCAATATCCTCCCGGCTTGTGTCTCGAGATGTTAAAGCAGGAAACTTTGGCTTCAACAAATTGAACCTATTCACTATTAATCTAACACATTTCCCTCAAAAAGGAAAAGACAGGCTTCGATTCTCTGCTCCTTAGTTTTTGCATACTCTTCATGGTCACCGGGAGCTGTTACCTGTAAGGTTAATACAAACACCAAAATCAAGAAATTCTACATTCTATTCTCCTTCCCGGTCATGAACATTCTTGTCTGTGAATCTGTAACCCAAGTAGAGATGCCAAGTTGTTAGGCACTACAGCGTTCTAAAACTATTCTACTTCTAAGATATCAGATTGGTGGCTCAATTGAGCATCATCTTTTCTTATTCAGCCGACACTTGCAAATGGCACAGGCCCACAAGGTCTCCCATTAACTTTCCACATAAAGCACTTAATTTGGTGGAATTGTTACCACTCACCAGGGGTCCATGTTTAGTGCACAGTCATAATGAATATGTCAACTCCAATTTTGCCCTGTGGCTCTAAAATAAGAAAGAAGGACGTGGATATGACAACAGCTGAATCAATGAACGGACCGATTAACCCAATCAGCAGCCTTTTACAACATTGGTTTATGTTTGCCTTTTACTTTATCGACTTGAATTTAGTAATTAAGAGCCACTTCCTCCCATCATCATTCATCTTGATCCTTTTGGTGGTCGATGACTCTCCACTCAAATGCTTTTGGACTCAAAGTTAGTTTTGTGAAGCCGAAAGCACGAATACCTGCCCCACTACATAAAGTTATTTCTATGAACAATTGCTATTCAGTCGATAAGTAAGATTTGTCTAACTTACTTATAAAAGCTAAGTTTCTATTCCTATTTCTTCTCAACTTCATAGACCAAATGATCTACTCCTTTCTCCTACTCGCTTTCCTCGTTTAGTTCATATAATTAACTAGCCTCACTCACTCTCTCTCTTTCTTCGTTGGAGCACTGGAACCAGCATGGCATTCTTCAATAAGAAGGGACCAATCTCACAGAAGTAGTTGAACTGCACAATACTCGTGTTCCACTCTCCACCTTCTAAAAGTTGAAAAGATACAGTTACCTAGACTACCACGTTCCTCTCCTTTCCTTCCACCTTTTTTCTTTAAGAAAATGCAGTTACCTACACCACCATCTCTGTGGGCGGGGCTATGCAGCAAAACTACATTGACATTGCCGATCGAGTCATCGCTATGAGTATCATCGTGCAATTTTCTCCAGCAAATTTTTTCTGGTGCATCACCTTTTTGTAAGATTATAAATAGCAGGAACATGAGAGAAAGCTACAGAAGCAGGTGATCAAATGAAAAAATTCTAGTTTGTGTGGGTGGTACATCGCCAATGGCGGTTTCTGCTTACTCAACCTTGTCTGTGACAAGGTCTTTAACTCTGTTGGTGGTCGTCCTCTCCGGGCTTCTTGCCTCTGCTTCCTCCGGCGAAGATCTGCTTCGCCTCAACTACTACGCTGAGAGTTGTCCGAGGGCGGAAGAGATAATCAGGGATCAAGTCGATAAGCTGTATCAAGAGCACGGGAACACGGCCGTCTCGTGGCTCAGGAACCTTTTCCACGACTGCATGGTCGAGGTACATCGTTTATTTGGCCTGCATGGTATAACAGAAACCATGCAAATTCTTTAATTTATTCTCACACTGGCCGAAGCAAAGGTCCAATTCTGACATACATAATTGCATATCATATCTGTGTAGTTGTTTGTTTGAAAACGGTCTATATTTTATAGATATATATATAATGCTGAATCTGGATTTAGTATGTGATTAAAATCATCATACAGTAAAAATCAACTGCTCATGATTCGGGAAAAAATAATAACAAAGATGCTTGAATGTTGGTGAAAAAATTAAAAATGAATTTTCAATAAATTGGTAGACGAAAATAGTACTAAACGATTAAAACATGAAGAAGAGTTTGTTAATATCACTGTTCTAGATGTTAAAATAATGGATATTTCTAAACAGGACGTTAATTACATGCTTCCTTTGCAGTCATGTGATGCATCCCTTCTGCTTGAAACCAGCGGCAGCATGATCACGGAGAAGAACTCGTTCCGGAACTTTGGAATGAGGAATTTCAAGTATGTTGATACCATGAAGCAGGCTGTAGAGAGCGAGTGCCCTGGCGTTGTGTCATGCGCAGATGTTATTGCTCTTTCTGCAAGGGATGGACTGGTCAAGGTAAAACCACCCTAAATTCCACGATCTAAAATCTTTTGAAATTTGATAGGTTACAAAATCTAGTCCATACTGTAGACGCCTTCCGTTGTTAACATGGGATTTGAACTCGAAACTTCCTTGGATCTTCTTCAATGTCATGGTCTTAAATCATCTCATTCAAATATGTCCGAGTTACATCGGTGTTAGTTTCCATGTGTGTGTATATATATATATATATATATATATATATATATATACACTAATTTGAAGAATGTTTTCTGCAAATATCCTAAATGTAGTAGCAGAAAAGCCTCATATTTCCCTTTTAATATTGGCAGCTAGGAGGGCCATATGTCGCCATGAAAACAGGGAGACGAGACAGCAAAATCAGCCATTTCTCTGTGGTGGAAGAGCAACTTCCTAATCACAATGACTCCTTGGAGTTGGTCACCTCGCGCTTCCAATCCATCGGAGTGGACGTGGAAGGGATGGTGGCTCTTCTAGGTATGTGCACATGGGCTTTAGGGGTTTTCGGGGACATGCTTAACATGATTTATTTAAGTGCTTTGGTACATTCAAATTGAAATCAACTTCACCTTTTCAACCATTTGTTCAAGAGCTATGAGTTCAATCCTGTACTGCAGACGAGATATTCAAGCCTGCCAACATGGTAAGCAGAGCAAATCTAAATTCACATAAAAGTATGGCAGAAACTAGCATGCCTAGATGGTTTATATCCCAGACAGATCAAAAACATGTTAAATGCATTGTATCTTGAGATACCGGCACACCAAACACCTTCGCAGAAATGGCCGGGTCTGGTCCATTCCTCGAATGAAGTTTTTATGGGATCCCTGCTCGACGGGTGGATCTTGCAGTCAAGCTCCCTTCTGCCTTTGCACTCGAGGCCCAATCTCAACCAATGCAAACAAGAGTTGAGCACATGGAATAGCATCATAATTTGCCCATGTATAAACAGAGATACTTGCATATTGAGTGTGTATGTTTGTATTGATCTTGTTTCTTCACGTTAGAATCGAGTTTAGCTCACTAAGAATCCTAGATTAGTGTGCTAAGATATCAACCAAACAGGCTTTATAAATTCAATGTATATTTCATCGCAGGAGCTCACTCTGTTGGAAGAATACATTGCGTGAATCTGGTGAACAGACTCTATCCTGAAATTGATCCGACCATAGATTCCGAGTACGGGCAGTACCTGAGGAGGAGGTGCCCATCACCTGATCCTGATCCCAAGGCTGTGGCGTATTCCAGGAATGATCGAGAAACGCCCATGGTTGTGGACAACATGTACTACAAGAATCTGCTGGCCAACAAGGGGCTTTTGCTGGTTGATCAGCAGCTAATCTATAATAACGAGACATTGCAGTATGTGCAGAAGATGGCAATGGACAACAACTATTTCAGAGAGCAGTTCTCCAGGGCACTGCTCATCCTGTCAGAGTACAACCCACTTACTGGAGACCAAGGTGAGGTGAGAAAGAACTGCAGAAATGTAAACCAAAACTAGTTCAGGCATAGATTAGAAGAAGAGAAATTAATGTGCCTCCTCCGAAGCACGAACTTGCATTTTAGCTGAAAATCTGTATGTTGGTCATTACTCAGTACGTACCAGGACCTTTTGTTTCGATTGTTTTCATAACGAGGTGACAACAAATTTCTTAGTACCTTCATCCCTGTCTGTTTCCTTTTCAATTTCTAAGGACATTTCCACACTGGATAAGTTATAACTGCAAAAATTCTGTGTGATTAGACTTCAAAGTTTGGATTTGCCCCTTGCCCGATTGCTTCTGCTGCTGCTGTTGCTGTTGTTGATAACGACGATGAATGCCTTTCTTTTCCCATGGTAACTTAGCAGGACACATTTTTTCGATGTTAGATCGTCTCTCCAGGCTGTTCAACTTGTGAATACGAAACACTACTAGGATCTTGTTTGATTTGCCACTAACAGCCTAATGACAATTGAAGACGTGCGCACTGTAGTGGTGTCGCACATACAAGCAAGGCGTAACCTGAACTCCATTGACTGTGCATTTGCTTGGATCTTCCATTTTTTTTTTTGGGATGTAAAAATGCACAGTAGGTCTCGGTGTTTGCTTTTGAATAAATTTCCTTCATTTTCATAAGAGTATAACCATGGTGATAGCTCAAGTATTAGCCTAGGTAGCAACAAAAGTCATGATTATGTCTAATCTTCCTATTCGGGAGTAACTAGTCCCCAGTTCAAAACCCAAGCAACAGCGGATAAAAAGGAAAAAAAAAATCACTTAGAATGTTCAATCATATCAGCAAGATGGGACTTAAGATCTTCATTTCTTGATTTCAATTAGATCTGAGAATTTTAAGAGCTCTAAACAAACTGAAGGATCATATGAATACTAAGATCTATGTAATGGCTCACTCAAAACTAACCAAGGTGTTTTCTTTAGCAAATCCCTACTTACCATGCAGCTTCTTTCAGTTTGTATCTAAAGAAGTCTGTAAGCAAGGGAACCAAGCAGTAAGCATTCACATTTATGCTAGAGTGTGGAGGTTGTTCCCAATTTAAGGGTTCTCCCTGTCATACATACAAATTTATTGTAAATTTTTTGCTTTTGTGGTATTGCGCTAGTTTACAGGTTAAAATGACTAGCATCTCTTGTGTTTGTGTGTTTTAATAGTCAACTTACTGTGGCCATACGTGTAGATAAGTGTAGAAAGACTATAGCCTTTCCAAACCGTATCTTGAGAGTGAAAGTGTGATAGGACCTCACCGCACGTCCTTTTACAAGGCCATTAATATCTAAAACTCTTAGATATATAAAACCATTCTAAGTCACCTCCATAATGAGATGTTAGAATACTAATCACTAGCTGTAAATGGAGACTTTGGCATTGCAAAGGACATAGCTCAAGTGGGTGGGTTGAGGCCTCAAGGGGCATAGCATAACTGGTTGGGTTAGGGGCCTCTCAAAAAGTAGGTCTCTACTTAGATTTCTGTGACGTGAGCGTTATGCTCATATGCCTTAAGGTGGCAGGGCGCGACATCCAAGTTGAAGGGTATCCCGTTCTATCACTAACACCGACGCAGCTCAAGACCCCAGAGGTAGGGAGAATTGGGGGGGGGGGGGGGGGTTCTTCAGGCTTCACTTCGAGTGAGATTGACCCTCTCGCTCACTCGAAAGTGGGTGGGTTGAGACCCATTATGCGGCCCATCTCTGATTCAACCTAAAGAAGGCTATGCTCTGTACCAAAAAGAGTCGTTAATCTCAATGGCCTGGTACCAACGTAGTTTTGAACCTTGAGGATAAAGAAAAATGATATGAGAAGGGGGAGGGGTGCTTCGGCCCTTTTTGAGTGGTGTGATATAACCCTCTTGCTCACTTGAAAATACCACTGTTGCATATGTCACATCCTATCCTAATAATTTAAATATTATAAAGTGGTACATTGGAATCATCTTCTATATGATAAAAAAAAAGTTGGCAAAACCCTATGCCAAATCCGATCCATTTGCTGATTTGGCTCCACACATCCAATGGCCATTGTCTCCATCGTTGGCTCCACGACATCTTCCTCTTAATCACGTGACCATTCCTAACTCGTTAGGAACTACACGATAAATATCCGGACAAAAGAACGTCAGGATCTTGGCAAGATCCAGATAAATTAAAAAGAACTTGGCCGTAGAAGCTGGCCCGTGCCGTGAATGATTCGTGCTAATAAAATGGCAGCTCCGATAATGGCTCCCCCTCTTGTCGACGATGCCGAATCGCCGATGTGTAAGAGATTATTAAAAAGGAAGGCCCTATCCACAAGTGGAGATGCAAACGTCGAGCTTCAAGGGGCATAACGTAGCTCTTAGGGTTGGGGGGGGGGGACAGTTAGGGGCTTGAAACAAAGTAGGTCTCTAGTTCGATTCTCGTGGGCGTTATGTTCTTGTGTCTTAAGGTGGTCGAACGCGACATCCAAATTGAAAGATGTCTCGTTCTATCACTGACACCGACGCAGTTCAAGACCCCAAAAGCAGGAAAAATGGGAGGCCTTTGGGCTTCACTCGAGCGGTGAGATTGACCATCTCGCTCACCCGAAACGGTGGACATCGGGTATTCGGGTCATGATGGGCCAACCTTGAACTGATTATTTGAACCGACTTGATGAGGGAACTTACTTGATTTTCTGAATTAGACAGTGCTAGATCTGAATTTTAAGTATAATCAGATCATATCCTTATTCAGATTTGGTCACGTAATGGATCTGGGGTTTCCAGTTGGTTATTGGATCTCACCGAGTCCACATCCCTACCCACAACTCGAAACAACTCTCACGCTGCAAATTGAGAAGTTAAGCTCCTTTAACGTGACATCGAAATCGCCGTTTTTTTATTGTCAACGTCCACAGTGTGGAAGGCGCGTTGCGCATTACATCTCAACTTAAAAAAATTGAGCGATTGGACAGGTAGTTAGAAAATAATAACAAAATTAATGATAACATTTACTGGCAATTTATCATATCACAGGATTGATCATTCAATATATATATATATATATACATAGTTAACAACTTGTTCATATCGACAACCATAATGTGCAAAAAAAAAATATATATAATTAACAGCTTGTTCATGTCCGTAAGAAACTATTAAAAAGGAAGGCCCTTTCAACTTTGGCATTTGAAGCATGATCATTTACATTATAATGACATAAAATTATTAAATAATAAGAACATTCGTTTTGGCTTATATCACATGTAGTAATGGAATTGTGAAAGATGTTTATGTGGAACGTGACATCGTATTTCTTTCCTAATTGAAAAACCATGGAGAGCCAAGAAGCCTCTTGAACTAGTCCGTCCAAACATATGTGGGCTAATGAATATTCATTAGTTGAGTAATATTATAATTTTTCTATTGTTTATTGATGATTTTAGTCATAAAATGTTTGCACATTGATAAAAGAGGATAATTTTTATCTAATGTTTTTTGCAAAAAAAAAAAAAAGAATTCCTAGATAGTTGATAGTAAAGAAGACACCTCAACAAAATGACATTGTTGAGAGAAATAACAAAATTATAGTAGAAATGGCTAGAAACATGTTGAGTGAAAGTCAACTTTCAAATGATTTTTGGGTAGAAGTAGTGGCTCCTGCAATTCATATTTTAAATATTGTGCCAACTAAAGCAGTAAGCAATCAAACACCTTATGAGGCTTGTGGAAACACAAACATGATGTAAGTAATTTATGAGATTTTAAATGTATTTCATATGCTTTATTTGATTCAAGCGAGCATACTAAGTTGGAAAATAAAAGTGAAAAATGCATATTTGTTGAATATTCAGATGGTACGAAATGGTATCAATTGTATAACTCTGATACCAATAAAAGAAAACAGTTTTTGGAAGTGAGATAACAAAGATGAATATTTGGTTATTGAAAATGACTCAAATGAACCAAATGAATTTGAAAATATGGTCAGTGATAGCCCTCTAAGAAATGTAAGAAGAGTTGATGATCTTTATAATCGTGTACTTGTTTTGATGGTTACAGAACCAACATGTTATGAACATGCTTGCAGAAAACAAGAATGAGAAAAATCCATGAAAGAAGCAATAAAAGTCATTGAACTTCAAGTTCAATAGATTGATGATGATATTTTGTATTTCTTAAGAAAAATATACTTTCTATATACTTGAGAAACTTAATATGTTGTCATGCAAGTCATGTTGCACTCCCATAAACACTAACAAGAGTAACTATAAATGATGGTATTGTGAGAGTCAATGAGAGGTTATACAACAATTTAATTGATAAATTAATGTACCTCACACAAACACACTCAAATATTGTGTACTCAGTTGGTCTGATTTCAAGGTTTACACATTGTCCATCAATACATCATTTTGAAGCAACAAAACATATTCTTCGTTACATTTGAGCAACAACCAAGTACCGGAGTTGGTATCGATTTAATTCTAACTTTAGGTTAATTGGCTTTTTTGATAGCGATTGGACTGGTTTTGTTGATGATAGGAAAAACACAAGTCGATATGCTTTTGCTCTTGGATCAGGGACTATGTCGTGGATGTCCAAAAAGCAAATAATTGTGGCTTTATTATCTTTTGAAGTAGGGTATGTTGTAGTTACTACATCTTCATGTCAAACTATTTGGATACAAAGAATTTTGGGCGACTTGCACCAAAAGCAAGATGAGATGACTTAACTTTTTTGTAATAATCAAGCAACAATTGTCATGACAAAAAATCCAGTATTATATGAAAGAACTAATCACATTGAGTTACATTATCACTTTGTCCGTGAAGTTGTTGCTGATGGAATAATAATAATGAAATATTGTTCTACAAATGATCAAGTTGCACGAATTTACGAAAGCACTCGACCATTCAAAATTCGTAAAATTCAGGTCTCTTGAAGTATCGAGTTTTGCATCAACGGGGAGTATTGACATATGATGCAAACAATTTTAGTAAATGTATGGGATAAATATTGCAGTTTTTGTTTTAATGTCATAGAGTTATGACATAGTTAATTAAGGGTTTAATGTTAAGAATTATGACATAATAAATTAAGGCAGTAATGAGGAGATTTTTTTATTTTTAATGTCTTTTAATATCATGTATATAATAGCCATTAGTGTAAAGGTTTATGAGTCATAAATTGAATCTCTTGAGGGAGCCTATAAGTAGGTGCATTTGTTTGTGTCATTTGTATCAAGTGTAAGGTATGCCAAGGTGGCCTTGTGGATGTCCTTGGTTATATGAGTCTTCTTTTCTTCTAATTTAGAAGTTATTTTGCAAAGTTCATTATGTGCAACATAAAGGACGATGTTCTATTGCTGTTTATTACCAACACCATGTGCTTAATGTTAGACACTTCATTATTTCTTCTCTTCTTCTAGCTACTCAAGATTCATACCTGTATATTTCATCAATTCGATGCAACTTGAAGGAACCAAAAACTATAATATTTCTTGTAACCCAACCGTAGTTACAGGAAATCTGGTTTCCTTTTTTATAATTTCGCTGCGTCTTCTCGTCAATCATCACTGCTTTATATCGTTGGATCCACGCAATCACGTTGCCAGTCCTAATCCAAAAGGAAGTATAAAATAAATTTCCGGCTGAAATTTAACGGCAAGACTTCTTCAGGATAGAGATAGTGCTGAGGAAGTGAGAATGTAGAGGCGAGCTGTCAACAATTCCTGCACATTAATGGCGGCTCTCAGTCTGAGTCCGAGTCATGTGGACCATGCATCCTGATCTGTAAGGAACTACAGTGGGAAAACAAAGTTGAAATCCACACATGGAAGTGAAGAGTGGGCAAACATGATGAGCCAGGAGATCATCACTTGTGTTTTCAGCATTCACCGTCAATCGTGGTAGATCAAGGGCTCCATATTAATTAGTTCCAAAAAAATTTTGATAGATCATTATACATAAAAAATTAAATATTCACCCTTAGTTGCTTGTCGCTTCATTACAAGGCCCATAGATTCTGACTTGCGTACACAAAATAATGTGCGCTGGAAACCGTAACGGGAAAATGTTCAATCAAGCCTCCCGTTTTAATTTCAATTCTGAAAATGAGTCTCGTTTTCTCAGATTCTCAGATGCAGCCCACATTTATTTTGTCAAACAAATACGAAGATGAACATTTTCTCGTTTCAACCAATCTTACTAGAATCGGCCTGAAACAACAGAGCACCACTGTCATGTTTAATAATCTTATTAAAACTTTTCTTATTTTTAATTATTCTTGTATTTGTTTCCATTTATTTTCTCAAGAAACAAAGGTTGCTGATTCAACATCTCACCAACTTGGAGAACTCGGTTCCCCAAAACTGATTTTGATCACACTGCTTCAAAGGCTAATATTCCAACTCCATTGCAGACCTCCATACGCATTTTAGAAAATAGCAAGAGGGTATCACCAAGTTCAGGAAAATGAGGCCCCAGTTGAGTCATGACGGAAAACTGAGCCTTGAAACGGAAATTTGCTTTTGAAAGGCCAAGAAGTTAGGCACGAGCCGGACAGTGCCAAGGGAATCACATCTTTAATTTAAGTCACCTTCTACGCACACTAAGTCAACTTCACAAACGTATGATTCTTCTTTCAACGTGAGTTCGTCTTTGCAAGATTATAAATAGCAGGGACATGAGGAAGCTAGGAAAGCAGGTGACCAGTTGGAAAGCTTGTTAGTGGCGTGGTTGAGCATCGACAATGGCGGGTTCTGCTCACTCGGCCTGCACTGCTACAAGGTGGCCTCTAACTCTGTTCTTGGTCGTCCTAGTCTCCGGGCTTCTTTGCTCTGCTGCCTCCGGCCCAGATCTGCTTCAACTCAACTACTACTCACAGAGTTGCCCGAAAGCAGAAGACATAATCAGGGATCAGGTCGACAAGCTTTATCAGGAGCATGGGAACACCGCCGTCTCATGGATCAGGAATCTTTTTCACGACTGCATGGTCGAGGTGACTTCACAATCTCATATATATATATAACCATTCTCTACACCTTAGAATTGGTAGAAAATCAATCTCAAAATGAATGCATTATTAACATGGTTCCCTGCAGTCCTGTGATGCCTCACTTTTGCTGGAAACCAGCGGCAGCATCGTGTCAGAGAAGACGTCGTCCCGGAGTTTTGGAATGAGGAACTTCAAGTACGTTGATGTCATCAAGCAGGCAGTGGAGAGTGCGTGCCCTGGCGTAGTGTCGTGTGCCGATGTCATCGCTCTCTCTGCAAGAGATGGAATTGTCAAGGTATTATCTTCTCTTATGTCCGCTTGCCAAGCGTACAACAGCCTTATAATCTTTATTTTTCGTTGGTTGTTCATTCTTTGAGAAATCAAAACCAGGTTGCTATACATTTCGATGAAATAAACTTGTTCATTTCGTGAACTAAACACACCCGAAAATGCCTTTCTCCTAACTATTGGTACAAGGCTGCGGATTAAATAACTTCACGGATTGGAAAAGGCAAAATGAACGTGATCTACAGAAGCTAAAATTCTCTCTCCTAAATGTTACTGTAGAAAGCCTAACAATGCATATTGCCCGGTTTTGTTGTTTATGGCAGCTTGGAGGGCCTTACCTCGCCATGAGAACAGGGAGAAGAGATAGCAGGCAGAGCTATGCTGCTGTAGTGGAGGAGCAGATTCCTAATCATAATGATTCCTTGGAGTTGGTGCTTTCACGGTTCCAGTCCATTGGAGTAGATGTGGAAGGCACGGTGGCCCTTTTAGGTAGCCTTTTTGATCAATTAATCTCCTTGATTAATGCCGAACCTGTCTTTTTCCATGAAAATGCCAATTGACAGGGATTTGTTTACTGCTTTTGTACACTAAATTTGACTCCAAACTGAGCTTGTCTGGCTAATTTTAAACCTCACTATCTTCATAAACGACGAGTCACCGACTTACTGTCTCCAAAGGAAAACAATAATGTTTTAGAGATGATTATGCACGCCAACGCCATTTTTTTGATTCAGTTGTAGACAAAAGTTGATTTGCTTTTCTTCAAGTTATGGTTTAATCAGCATCTAATAGATGTCGGCTTTGAAATCAAATCTAACTTTGGATTTCATCTTGGTGGCTTTCATCTCACATCAACCAATAGCTGTGAATAACAAGTATTTTGATCAATCCATGACAGGGGCTCACTCTGTTGGTCGAGTACATTGCGTGAATTTGGTGAACAGACTCTACCCTGAAGTTGACTCCATCATGAATCCTGAGTATGGGCAGTACTTGAGGAAAAGGTGCCCATCACCTACACCTGATCCCAACGGCGTGGTATATGCCAGAAATGACAGGGAAACGCCCATGATTCTGGACAACATGTACTACAAAAATGTGCTCAACCACAAGGCACTTTTGCTGGTTGATGAGGAGCTCATCTACAATAACGTGACCTTGCAGTACGTGCAGAAGATGGCAATGGACAACAACTATTTCAGGGAGCAGTTCTCCAGAGCACTGCTCATCATGTCTGAGCATAATCCACTCACTGGAAACGAAGGTGAAATTAGAAAGGACTGCAGATTCATAAACAAAAACTAGCTCATACAATCATTATATTGATGAGGAGAAAGAGTGTCCCCTAAAGCTTGTGGTTGTGATAAGTTGGAAATGTGTAGTGGTTTTCCTGTCCTGTTATGGAGCTGGACTATACTTGAAGTGGTTCTGTGGTCTCCTCCTTTTTCGTTTTTCAATAAAGAGGGTCATTGATCAGAACAAGTGTTACAGGAAAGAAAGAAAAATTATAGGTAACTGTTGATTAAGGCCTTGGATCCTGGTTTTTAATCTTATGTATGAACTCTGTCTTTGTCTTCATCATTGTTTATAGATACAAATGAAAAGATTTATCAAAGTGGATCACATAAGGCAACACTATTCCACGAACGCTTTAACGAGAAAAAAGAACGCTTCCAAATTAGTTTGATATCCTCAAGACTTCCAAATGAGTTTGATATCCGTCTCCAGCAGTTTGAAGCAACAAGCATTAAAATTTCTCGTGCCTTTGTATGATTGGACTGGTTGATATTAAAGTCACGACAACTTTTCTAGCCAAATAAATCACCAAGTTGGATACGTGCATCATACTTCCATGCAATACCCTTTCTTATCTGTCAAGTTCATTGAGAAATCCCACTATGACGACTTTGACGTCTCTAGCGCAGTCAACAATTGCATCATTCTTCTTTTTCATTTTACTAAGTTTGCACCTAGAGGATTAGATCAAGACGCAACCAATTGAACTGCAGAACTAAAAGATGTAAACTTTTTTTTTTTTTTAACTGTGATCTGTTCGGTAGCCACTGAGAACATAGAAAATAAGCTACTTCATCATCATTTTTTTCAAGTTTTTGTGTATGAAATTCTGTGAGGAACTGACACTCCATATTCTGAAATTTTACAACTACTAAGAATCTTTTTAGACATCTAAATAAAATGATCCAAGGGGAAGTTTTCTAAGGTTAGCACCTACAGCCTACAGGGTTAGATCAAGAAGCAACCAATTGAACTGAACTAAAAAATGTAAACTTTTTTCTATCTATGTGATCAGAAGCCATCCAGAACATAGAAAATAAGCTTCTGGATCAATTTTTTCAAGTTTCTGTACACTAAATTCTGTGAAGACTGACACTTGATAATCTGAAATTTTACAAGTTCTAAGAATCTTTCTGGACATCTAAATAAAATGATCCAAGAGGAAGTTTCTAAGATTTGAACTGTGATGATCAGATCCATACAATTGAAACCTTCAAAAGTTGCTTTTGATTAGATTTTGTGAGTTTATTCGCACCTGATGTAGTCATTCATTTCTTGGACGCTCATACTGCTTCATGCAACATTGCTGTAAACTGGTAAAGAACTGATTGTCGTCATCTTTGTAACAGCATACCACCTTATAAGTCTCACAAGATTCCTCACAATCTTAGATGCATAGACTAAATTGTAGGGGTGTTGCAGTCTTTGTTTGCCTTCGTATTAAGAGTATGCTCTGAAACATGGGTCTTTCTTTTCTCTTGTTCTTCAGGATAGCTGAATCCTACCCTCCATGCCAATAGATGCTTTATAAGCAAAATTTCATCATTTAAAGTCTGAAATTAGGAAATAGATCCATTGCCTAATGGTGAACCCGGGCATCTATTTTATGAAACATCAGGTGATTTGCTCTCTCAATTCTAACCCGTGTTTACAGGCCAGGATGTGTAGGTGTCCTGTTAGTGTTTCACGTCAACAAGGTCATCCACCTGCCACCGAAACCTGCGGAATTTTCCCATAAAAGACTGTCTGTGTCGTCCTGCAGTATGCGTCTGATCTGGTCAACAAAAATTAAATTGCAAGAAACAAATACTTGTATTAAAATCTTCTTCTTTGTGAAGACATCCATGTTTGTGTTGCCAAGCAGACAGCATATCTTGGTGAGATTCCAATGTCTCTCTGACATGGTGGGAACAGTGACGTTCCTCCTCTTTGTTGGTCAGGCAAGCAACAAGGCAGTATGCTGAACATGCTTGTCAGTGCCAGATTTCAATGATCTTAGATGTAATTGAGGTCCAATTCCGTTCAATTTGGTGCACCCAAAGAAACCAAGATTCCAATGCCTTATGTCAAGTTCCTAACCCTTGATATCCTTATCCTCTCTCTCTCTCTCTCTCTCTCTCTCTCTCTGGACAAAAATTTAGAGGCAGCAACTGAAATGCAAATTCACGTGCGTTGCCTACGACTACTCCATCAATCCGACAGGCTAAGTCCCAGTAGTCTGTCATCTGCTGATTCTGCGGCTCCTGCTGCCACCCGCATGGCATGTTTGCACCGGAAGGAACCAATCTTCCACAAAGGTGTTTATGCAATTAATGGCAAGTAATATTCGTCATTTTGCAGAAATTTCTTTTTTCTTTCTCGCAGAGGAGACGGCCATGTCTTCCAAGGTATGGGCAGGCACAGTGTCTGTTTCAAGCAATGCTGTATCGGAATGGGTTTCTTAATCGAAACGAGCAGCGCGACGGTTCAGCAAGTCGGCTCCGGAATCGGTTCTGAACGGACACTCAAATCTCTTACTGTATCTGCAACTTTGCAAAATCAATGGGGGAAAAGGAAGGAAATAAAGAGGATGAAGTTATTGCGTTTGATGGCAACTTGTCGGAGGTGAGAAAAATTTCACTCAAAACAGTAAGTGCCAAAAGTTTTACCCGTTTGGGGAAGCAAATGGTTGAGTCCAGGACCAACTCAGAATTTGTAGATTAGGAAGACTCCAATAGATTAAAACAAAAATCCTAATACTGAATCTAACCCATTTACGGTTGATTGGAATCGCATCCTTGGTCTGACACATCATCATCTGAACCCAGCATCACCCCTGTTCTTATTCTTTTCTCGGTTCGTTAGCTACAGTTGCAGAATCCTGAAACTTTTAACACCTCTGTGAACTTTTTTGTGTGAAACTGAATCGCACATCAAGGCAAATTATAGGAACTAAAATCATTCCTTTTTTTCTTCTTTCTCATGTTTGTTTTATAGTATCAGCAGATCTAACACACACACTCTGTGTGTGCCTCAATTGAAAAGAAAGTTTGTCTATTTCCCAACTAAGAAGAAGGAAACTTTTCATGCAGGACAGTTACGGTTCCCTGGTAAACTCAAGTCATAATATGTGAGGTGTGATTAAAGATGTCGTCGGTTTAGCTTTCATTAGCATCCACTATCTCTTCAACTCGGGGAACTCATACTAGTCTATGTTTTTTCACGTCGTCTATGCTCTATAGTGGCTTCAGAACGTAATTCGCCTTCACACTTTTGAAACCCTATACATAGGAACTTGTACAAACTTCCAAAGGAGATTCTTCAATTTCCTTCGACGCTTTCTTTCAAATTCCACTGTTTGTACTTGCCCCCGATCCCGTGCATGTCCCTGCGGTCACCTCCTCCAAAGCAACGTTTATTTCCTGCTACGTATTCCAAATTAATTAGGACGTCGTCATCAGCAGAAGGTCTGTGCACATCAATGGCCCTGCCTTCACGTGCCTGATTCGGCCGAGAGAGGAAGAGGCACAAGATTAGGACAAGCCTTCTTCCAATGGAAAGAAGACTGCAGTCCATGACGTCACATGATTCTTTAGCAAGTGGATGATTGAGACATGGGCTCGTCCATGGTTATCGACATGGCTTAGCCAGACCTGACGCATTTCCAGGAGCCGCACCAACCAAAAACGCCAAATGGGCAACCCCATCTTCTTTCCCGATTTCCTTGGCATCACTGCAATTTCCTGCAAATGAATTCATCCGCTTACACTGATTTGGAAGCCTAGAAGCAAAGGAAATTATATTTGCAGAAACCAAAAGGTGGTGAGCAGGTAGTAAGTGCAGAAGGCAGAGGGTCTCAACTCTGTTAGTTTGTTGCTTGAATTCTTCGGCTAGAGCAAGTCAGGGTCGGTGGTCAGAGCTCAGAGTCATCATCAGAACAATTCATGTTTCAGAAACGAAATCAAGAAAAAGACCAAGACTTCAACCCTCTTGGGTGTAACCTGCAGGCCCCAGGTAGTCTAATCCATGTTCAATGCCGACATACATGTACGTGCATTTCACAGGCCCCATCCAACTCGTTTTTACTCATTATATGCGTGAGTTGTGGGGTTTGTTGATTAATCATTTGGCGCTACTGTTCTTTGCAGGATAATATCTTGGTACTGCTAAAAACTTTTGGCCACCGTCCATTTCAAAAGATGGACGGTCAGACAATTAATATGCTGTATAGTCCTCTGTTTCTGAACAATGTGTATATTCCAATTGTATGTGTGTCGCTCTTTTTGTTGGGGTGCTAAAGCACGGGAAGATCTGGCCCTTGCACGTTGCTTCTGACTAATCTAGGCATCAATCATCCATCATGGTAGAGCCAGCCATTGCCGAAGCACATGGCCCTGTCCTCGTCAAAATTTCTTCAACTTGGTAGCCACCTCCCATTTCTGTGACAGAAATCGACACCCATCGCTTTCTGGAAACCAGGCCATATGAAAGGTACTCGGTATTTAATGCCCCAGCAGAATGCCAGAAACAGCAGGTCCCCTTGAACCCTTTCTCAGTTTCTTGGAATTCTTTAAGATGTGAGCCACATTCACAGTTTTGGCAGAATAGAGAGAAGACGAGAGGGCATGCAATGGCGCTCAGATCTAGCCTTGCCTTGGTGATTTTGCTGCTCGTTCTGCAGCAACTGAAGTTGTGCAAAGGTGGTTCAGATATTCGACTTCTAGCTTTGGATGATAGCCTCCCCTACACTAACTGAGTGACTGTTGCAGGTGAACTGCAGACGGCCGAGGTATATGAAATAGATTATAAAGGGCCTGAAACCCATGCTTTCTTACCTCCTCCAGGCCACTCTCGCTTTGCCCCTTCAACAGGTTCAATAGTTAATTAACTGCTTTTGGTATTGCTCATTGTTTGTCATATTAAGAATACTGAAATCATCGATGCATTCTGAGAAGTGACTGCTGTTCATGCAATTAGTCATGCTTTGGCCAGCTTATGACAGTCCTGAAATTATTGGAAAGTAGTAGACATTGAACGCGGTCGTCAAGGAAAGCAATTATGCTAGGGCTCAAAAGCACCTAAATTTCAAAGAAAAGGGTGCTTCAGATTTGGTTGCTTTTGAGTTATTGATTGCTATTTTTTTTTCTTACTGTTCATGAAAATATCGTTTAACTGCGTGCTATCTTTTCTTGAAGGGAACAAAAGCAAGAAGCCAAAAGTGTGGAAGGCTTTGGCCAACGTAAGCTCCCTTGCCCACTATGCATGTTTCATCATCTCTGTAGTTACTAAGAGTCCTGATGACTGCTCTAAATTAGCCACACAGACCTTGAATCACACAGAACCAGCTTACTTGATAGTTACTACCAAGCCTTTCATAAGGCCGCTAGTGTTTCCAATTGACATGCCAAAAACCGCCACAACTTAGGTCAAAGAAAACATTGCTCTCAATGCTGTGTAATAACCATGTGGCCCCTTTCCTCTGTCCTCAAAGAAAGGACCTGCTTTAGCATACGCTGAAGGATGGGCGCTCGTAGAGTTAAAATCTTCGCCCACCTAGTGGTCGTGATCTCTCCGCTAGGCCACACCACACCTCGTCGGGGCACAAGCCTGCTAGTTTAGTAAGATTTTAACTCATGTAGCCTGATATTGGAGCCCACTATTTCAATAAGATGACCACCAAGTTGGCCTGATATAGGAAGCTTGGGCCTGCCCCACTCCCTCAGGGCTTAAGCCGCCGCTAGTTTTAATCAGATGCAGCTAAAAGTTAGCCTAATATATGCAGCTTGGTGCATTTGGTTTGTGTGTCTGTATTTTTTCTTTAACTGTAGATACAAATAGAGACGGAAGATGCTAATCGAAAATTCTTCCCTATACATTTCATGCAGTTGTTCAACACACACACACACACACACACACACACACACACACACACATATATATATATATATATATATATATATATATATATATATATATATATATATATATATATAGAGAGAGAGAGAGAGAGAGATTATCTTAGCCGGCCTAGTTCTTTCTTTATGATATAACTTTAGATGAGTGTTATCACAAGAAATGGTGGTTGATTCTGCAGATGAAACAGGCTGGCGGAAGATGAAGGATTTCAGGTACCTCACCAGATAGAGCAGACTTGATGATGAAGGGCTGAAGGACTGTCCTGCTGTGAAGACCCCCCATAGTAGAAGCACTCAGTAGCAGTAGAAAAGAAAAGTTTCCTTCTTATGTTATCTCTGTTTTTTATGAATTATGTAGTACCAAATGGTGGCAGAATTTCTTCTAAAAACTAAGAGATGCACCTGCGAGCAGTCTCATGTCTGTCTCCACTCCTAATTGGACATGCAACCTGCCAAACTAAGTTGATCCAGCCAGCTTTTTCAGAAGCACCATGTAGATAGCGGTAAACAGAAAACCCACAGAGATCTGGAGTACATGGTTCAAATATTGACTGAACTAGTTCAGCGATGGTGCTTGGTCGACCATACAAGGGCACGTAGATAAAAGAACGACATGATAAAATACTCTCATCCAACTCCTTCTGATTGGGTAAAATGTTTGGGATACACACCAGTAGGATACATGGACAAGAAGGCTCGGTGCACATGCACAAATATGGTTCGCAGAGGGACATGACCCCCAAACCTCTAGTTCCCAAATCTTAATAACTGCTAAAGAATACTTGACAATCTGAGACTTCAAATAACTCGTTTAGAAGGAGAAGATGGATATTTGCTATTTGCTACATTTTTTTATCAGTTGATTCTGATTCCCACCCCAAAAAATCCGATCTCTAAGGTTGTTTTAGTAATTAGTACAGAAAAGCTTCTATACACTAAAACTGAACATGACAAGCTTCTAAATCATCAAAACTGAACATGCATCAAGACCGTAGTCTCTGAGTTCTACCATACTGGGATCAATCTACAGTTTGGTTTATCCGGCCAAAAAGAAGAAAAAAGAAGAAGAAGAAAAAGAAGACGAAGGTAACACACGTGAAAGGTGTCCAGTCCACTTCAATACGTCCACAGGATATCCAAGTAAATCAGTCTTATGTTTACAGAGGAGGGAAAAAAGGCAGCCACTAAAAAATACAACACTGATATGCACTTGAAAACAAGTTGCAGGTCAACAATACTGACAGCAGTATGGCCTCGTAAGACCTAGAAACGAGTATTTACTCCACATTATGGACAACAAGATTTACTCGCCATCATACACACAGATAAGTTTAAAATAAAAATATAGATAAATTTATGGGCATATCAGCTTCAATTGATCTGCATTCCACGACCCATTGTTTGTTCTGTTGGAGGAATCATAACCAACACAGAGCGACTGCTGAAACCAGGATGCGGTAGCCTACGCCGCAACTCTCTTCCCTCCTGACAGAGAGAACAGGCATGACAAAAGAAATGGGTAGCAAAGTCACATGCTGACTCACAATTTTCACGCTGTTCCTCATCTTCAATCATGCCTTTGCAACAACCACAGGATCTAGTGAACGCTTCACAGCTACCCTGTTCATTTAATGAATGAACTTACAGGTGAGCTAAGTATTGCTGACAAAGCATAGTATAGAATGGATATTTGTTGAATTTATTTCAGATTTGGATCCGAGTTGTGTACAATAGTATTGTATTGGATTTGGATGTAAATTAGGAAAGATCCACATGTTTTATCATGCTAGTGTTGAATGAATCTAGAATGCATTAAACGTGATCTATATTTATATCACAGGCAATTTCTTGTTTCCAACCTACATTCTAATGATCTAATCTATGCTTGACTACCCTAATTATAACTTTCAGCATGAATGATGTAGTTGGTAAATGTGTTTGGAACCACATTTCATTTAATCTGAGATATATTTTATATTCTTATGCATATTTGGATCACTTATTCAAATTTGGATATAAGCATCATATTTACATTACGCATGAATGTGATTTGTGATGTACATTTGAGATCCATGCTTGATTTATACTGTCAAATGCATGCTAGTGACCATGTATGGTTCAGGAAGGAGGAATACTTTATAAATGATATTCCAACTGGCAGATCAAGGTGATCTTGACTGTTCTGCATCTCAAAAGATGGACAGGCTGAACATAGACCATGCCTCCTAATCTAGTGCTTCAAAATATTAGGAAGATGGAGCAACAGAACTTAGTTGAGCATGCAACAAAAATTGGGACTTTTTTTCTAAATGATACAAGCACATGGACTGAGCAGAACCAGCAAACTAATGTTCTGCCAATTTCTAGGAAATGGATCAGAGTGGGATCAAATCTAAGCATTACCAAACCTGATTTCACCCAGTACTCTAACTTAATTGGATCCTTTGCTTGAACCTGCAGGTCTTAGATGTGGTCATAATTTGAGACCAATCATATATACATATAGCACTAGCATAATATCCACCTTTCTTTTGTATTTTCTTTGGTTACACGATTTTTCTAACGAAAGTCAAACGTGAATCTAGATTAGATGCAAACTTGATAAACAGGTTTGGATCAGTGAAATCAAATACAAATTTTTCCTGTTGCAACTTGCAATAGGGGTTTCTAATAATTCCTAGAAACAGTTTATCATTTTTTTTTCAACATGCAGGATCTTTACTTCACAGCTTCAATATGAAAATAGATCTGAAAGCATGGACCTCTTGGAATTCAGGTAAAAGTTGGGTCCCCATGTGGAATGTCTACATGCTGAAAAATTGCAAGTTCTAGTTTTAGACAATCAGCAATGACTTCTTGAAGATTCTCAATGCTATATGCATTTACAGCACAAGTATTACTAATCTACAATAAATGCAACAGGTAGAAACATAAAAACTACTCAACAAGTGCCATATACAACAACGATTCAAACAATCTCACACCCCCAGTTTTATCTAGAAAGATGTACCATGCAATATTGACAGAGTACAAGATTAAAGAAAAAACAGTGAAACAAAATGTTACTTGACCAAAAAGTAAATCAACCTGCACATTAATGTACATAAAATTTTATCATTGTTGTTATCGATTCATAATGACAATATTTCAAAATAAACTAATAAAGGATTAACACAACATGCCTCAAGGTTGAAGTTCCGTCTGATCGCAGTACGGCTCGGATATGAGAACCAGGGAGCTAAACAATTCCAACCAAAGAGAGAGTTCCCCAGGAGGTACAGTCCAGTGTATGGCAAGCAGTGGTTTGCAAATGTACCAGGACCCCCACCAATCCTCTCAACATTACTTCCATACAGCATGCAAGGAGCAAAACTTCCAAGAAGGCCTGATCAAAATGTCAAGACTTGTTAGACCACAAACAAACAAGCTGCAACAACTAAATTCCATAATTAAGCAAACCCTGCAAACTGCATACATTATTCTTCTGTGGACTATTATTAGGGAAACCAGCCAGGCACTAGGAATGCAAATAGAATGTAAAAAAAAACCATAGTCCAAATGTTTGGGTAGCTCAAACTCTCAATCAGATTTATGACCATCTTAAGATATCAAGCATCTGGAGTGTCATTTCAGTGCTTGTGGAGGAACAACTAGGGATGTCAACGGATCAGATTCGGATCAAACATACCCTTAATCATATCCACTTTTTCGGATATTCATATATTTGGATTCGAATACGAATACAGAAAAGTCATTTCCGAATCTGGATCCGATTTTCATATTCATATTCATATTCATATCCGAATCTGAATATGAATTTTGAACTGGATTTTGCCAATTTTCAAAATGTAATAGCATTAGATATAAGATATTTATCTAAAAAATAAATCTGATCCAAATCCAATCAGATATTTGTGTATATCCGAATCGGATCGGATGTCATTTCTTAAATTCAAATCCGATTCTATTTCTTAATCGGATAGTAAATTTTTTTCCATATCCGATCTTTTTGGAGGTTCAGATGGATATCTGATCCAAATCGGATATATTGACATCCCTAGGAACAACCAACAACAAATGACAAAAATACCTGCTTTGATCACAATATGCAAAAAGCATTCACTAATACTTGTGACATCTTACAATACATGGTAATCAATCAATCTAAGAAACAAAACGAAAAAAAAAGTACTAAAAGTATTGTCCTGGTAGCTGAAGATTTCATTTCCAGGTTGCAATGGCTTTGAAAATAAGAGCATCTATTACATACAAGGTAACCGGAAACTGTATATTTGTATAATATGGCAACTTCACATTCGCATGGTCTCCTAATAGCCAAAAACTCACCCAGGCTTCAGTCTATGGTTGAGGCATTTAGGCTGTCCAAACAAAACATGTATTTTGTACCGATTGTAGCTTTTTTTTTTCCCTAATCTTCTACTATGTTAATGAAGGTGGAGTTTTTCCAAGACCCCACCACTCTGACCCTTTTTGCTCTGTCATCTACTGTTTATCTTTCCTTCATGTTATGCTGAATATGACTGCCTAGTTGCAACTTAGTTCTGATGAGGCATTTTATGGGGTCTGCCACTATAGGCCCATCTAGCGTGTTTAACTATGTAGCTTGATCTATGTGAAAGATCAACTCAAACCAGTTTTGTCTATAGAATACAGTAGCGATTTAATCCTATGATATGATAAACATGCGAATGTCATCTAGTAACTTGTCTCCTAAAACTGAAAAATTGGATTCTTAATCACACTTCAAACTATACAATGTCCACCAACACAAAGAGGTCAGAGCAGAAAAACATGGAAGAGTAAATAAAAATGCCAACGCGTAACTTCTGATTGAATTAAACATCAGGTGATAAAAATGTATCTGCTCTGAATACCAGGTTAAACACAATAAGATCCACAGGTATATCAGTAAACATAAACAGATTTCAAGTTTCCTTCCCATGTCGCACTGATTTGGTACTCTGTGGGCTTCTTTCCACTGACCTTAGTAGTCGAGATGCTGATTAGTCGATTGAAAAGTCGTGCAAGCCAATTGATTCAGTTGTCAACCAACTTGCGCTGTTCAACCAGCAAGTAGTTGGTCGGAGTAGTCAACTAGCCTATGATACAAGGGTACGGCTATGAGGGTGGAGTACCCGTGACACCAGTACGGGTACGGGATGGTGCGGCGTTGACCGTACCGAGTACGGTCAACGTACTGAAGGCCGTAACCATCCAGTTTTCGATATGGTCAACTTTGACCGAGTTCAAATTCGTCCTTTTTTATTTTTAAAGATTAATTGATTTTAACTTTTAAAACCATTTTAACGTCACAAAAAAAAGAAACGAAACCCTTAAAACATTCGTTCCTCTGTTCTTACCTCTCACCGAGCGACGGCAGCGGCGACTGGCGATGACTTCCGGCGAGTGTGCAGCGGCGACTGCGACGGCAACTGGTGACGGCAGCGGCGACCAGCGATAGCAGACGGTAGGAGGCGACTGTCACGGTTTTTTTTTTTTCCTTTTTCTTTTCATTTTCATCGGCTCCACCACTGCCTTCACCGCCGGCGATGACCGCCGACGGTGGCTGCGACCACCCCTGCACACTCGCCGGAAGCCCTCTCTTACTGCTCGAAACCCTCATACTGAAGTATGGGGATTTGATTTTTAGAAGTTCTAATTTATCCTGTTTGTAATTTTTGATATATATATATGTGCGAATATGTTATTCTGTTTGAAACTTTTTGACATATATATGTATGTGTACAGCCGTAACCCCGTACCCAAGATTTTTAAAAATGGTCCGTACCCGTACCCGCACTGGCACCGGTACCCGTACCCGTACCCATGTGACATAGCAACTAGCCAATCTAGTTTTTGTTTAGCCAACTAATTTCTAACCTCTAAAACATAAATACATATATGCATTCTCTGTGTGTATTCCCTAGCATTTCTTTCTGCATAAATATATTTGTTTGTCCTTTTTAGTCAATTGATTTGAACTAACTCGGACCGACTAGACTTTTTAGTGTCTTGAATGATCTGTGCCCAACCTAAGATTTCGACAGACTTACGCAGTGACTACATCATATTCATACTATGATTGAAAGTTCAATCAGATGGACAAGTTTTCTTATTTATGTTGTTTGGCACCTGGACGATCCTTACCATTAGTTCAAACAATGCTTGACTCACCATAGAAGTTACTTGTAACAAGAAAAAAAAAACCTTCAGGATTGCAGATGGACATGGGTGAGTATGCTACCAAGTGAAACAAACGAAGGCGTAATAGGCTTGGCAAACTGGTAATGCACATTGATCAGCAACCAGGATTAAGTTTGTTCATCAAGAGATCAGAAAGACTGCAAATCATACAATTACAATTTCCCTATAGTATTCTAGTAGATTCTTAAACATAATTTAATCATAATCTAGCTACCAAGATATCAATAAGTAAAAGTAGTTTCTTCTTTTGTGTCTGCCACCATAAAGAATTCAGCACCACTATATGCCAAAGGGAAACAGCCATATCAGTGTACGACCATTCATGCATTATTCAATCCCTTCCCTCACAATCAATATCCAAATGAGGTGGAAAATCAATAAAATTAACCTTCCATTCCAACCGTCACACGACAAGCAAAGGTCCACTCAATTGTCTAAGCACACAAATAAACCTCAATAGGGCAAGCAATTCGCCTCCCTACCAACTTTAAAGAAGTCAACAAGAGCACGCTTTTCAGAACCATGGAGAGCATTACATGAGGTCAAATTTGTAGAATTACAAACGAAATCCATAGAATTAGTATCTCGCTTCTAGCCAAAGTCCATATCTCTTCAAGCATACGAGGACTTTGTGATTACTTTTTCCCCATTACACAATTCACAAGGTAAAATTCCAGATCAGGTAAGTAGGCTTTCAATCCGAAGAATCCATACAGACATGATCATTCTTTTTTTCCTTTTTATAGATAAGGATAAAATAAAGTAGACGAAGATTTCATCGGCAACAAAGCAGAGAGAGCGAAGAACTCCTAAAAGTCCGAGCGGCAAGGCAACAACCCTCGCCGATTCAATACAGTAAGGCCACAACCCGCATTCACAGCATAATGGACTTTAGACTATGTACACTAACGAAGTTTAGGCTTAAATTTCCACAGGAGTTATCAAATTCTACGACAAGATCAAGTATCTAACCTAACGAAATTCAACTTCCATTTCCACAGAAATTGTCAATCTTTTTACCAGATCAAGGAGAAGAAAGTCGGAAAGAAAGAGGAGAGAGAGAAACAGATCAGGTGAGGAAGACGGGGACCACTCACAGACTTCAAGATCGCTGCTGCAAAACTCGTCATTGCGGCCAAGGCATGCGCAGATGGATGAGTTCCATTGGGATCGGGCAACGGGCTCGCCGACGACGCTGCCGTTCCCTAGCGGGAGGCCATCTGCTGTCCATCCACGAGGGGCAGCATCCTGCCTCTTCTCCCCTGCCCCCTTCTTCTCTTCTGCCGCGCCTTTCGTCGGCAGCAGAGGACTCGCTTCCTCTCCTCCCACCGGCGCTGCCATCTTCTCGTTCCTCGCTTCTCTCTCCTCTTCCTCCCCTGCTCCGCTGCCAAAGGAAGGAAAGAGGACTATTTCTCGCTATTGCCGCGTCCCCTCCCTTCCTTTTATCTACGCGGTGAAGGATCTCACCGACGACCGCGGCCCCGCCCCCACCTCTTCCGCCCGTCAGCCGTTAGCCTTTTCTTACGGTATAACCGTAATGCCACAGTATTCCAAAGTCGTGCCTAGAATTTTTACTAATTCAAACTAATGCACCCGTGACAAATTTTTGAGATTCTTAGGCCCAAACGATTGAAGCAGGGGTGGAACTAGAATAATATTCTCAAAATTTATACATACCGAATAATATTTTTCAAAATTTCTGAATATAAAATATAAACGTAACTTTTTGGAAACACTTTTTTTTTTGGGACTTGTTACTCCTATACATAACATAAGTAACATAATCAAGTTGGGGTAAATGATGAAAAAAAGTTATGTGCCTTAAATTGAAAGGGGATGAAATTTGATCGTGTAATTGTTTTAAGAAAAATTTACCGTGATAAATTTACCACGTTAAATTCTTCCATGCTATCAAACATGCCCAAAGAAAAAAACACAAAAAAAAAAAGGCAGTAAAACGTAGCACCAGAAAACAGCCTTAAGCCTTATAACGATGAAGAACTAAAGATGTTTCAGCGTTTACTCGCTTAAACCTTATAACGATAAAGATGTTTCAGCCTTTACTCAGCCTTTACTCGAGCGGTGAGATTTCCTTTCACTTACCAAGGAGAGCACCAAAGCTCATGCCAGGAGAAGGGGGTTTCACGCTCTCCTCTTATGGCCATAAGACCAAATTGGTCTCACAAATGAGTTCCATAGTTGTTAAATTTGACATGCTTAATAAGGGCGGGGGCCGGTTTGAAAAGATATCTGGCTTTGGAAGACACTTGGATAAATTTTCAAAGTCTTCAATATTAAACGACTGAATCCCCGTTTGGTTATGTACCAACCCCTTTGGTAATGCCCACTACTTGCATTGAGAATGATTGAACTGATAGCAAGGAACAAGAGATGGACCAGGGTCGATCACAGACAAGTTGATCAGGGCTGAGTATCTGTTCAAACTTTGAAAGCCTGCTCATTCGAAGCTCAAGCTTCACACAGAGGCCTGGAACTATGGGAAAGCTGTGGAGCTCATGTCCAGTTAAGTGCTAATGGATCAGATGCAATTCAGGAGTTTTTAAGATTTCTCGTTGAACCAATTCCCAGTCCAAGATGCAGCACTCCGTATATTTAACTAATTCAAATCAGTCTACGCATCCCCCCACCTTCGATCAGCACCTCTAGCAGACTGAACACAAAATGGCTGCACGCACGCATGCACACACATAAATCGCAGATGTAAAACATGTATTGTCATAACACCGTCTGTTGTACACCATCTAAAAATTGTAATCTTGCAACTAGGCAAATCTGTTGTGTACAAGAGTTTTAATGTAAACAGGTAAAATATTGTGGAAAACAATGTTATTCTTGAGCAATAAACCAGTTACTTGTCCACAACAAGAGGCCGCCATCATCAATTATTTAAGTCATCTTCAAGAAACCACCCTCCATGATCCGTCAATGTGAGGGATCCATGAAATTGGATAATTTTGTAGCCCCTAACGTAAGCCTGCTACCTGTCGAGAGAAGACAAATCCGTCACTTGAAACTTTTCTGATCAACGGAAGAGGTTGAGCAGGAATACTAAATACGGTTTAAATCATGATACATAGGAAAACTTAGTGCTTGATTGTAGTATATTAATATTCCGTAAACAAGAAATTTCAAGCAAACGTGAATTCCATGGGAATTATCCAAGAAAGCTAAACATATTGAAAAGAATAAACAAAACAGAATACAAGTTTCAGAAAAAAGATGCAAGCACAACAGCTCGAGCAGTCATACAAATGTAAAACATCATGAGTGGAGAAGAATGGTGAATGAAGTGAAACAAGAAGCAAAGCTCCACAGAAGGACAGGCAGCTTTAAGTCTTTAACTATATGATGACTAGACACCAACTAATACATAATTAGTCGAACCAACAAAAGGATATCTGAAAGAGCTAGTCTGATCTTGTACTGAAAATGATTTTGCCAAGATATATTTGTGACAAGGTGTTTCTGCTTTGGCACAAGTGCTGTTCCTCTTAGTTTAAGGAACGCCATAATAAGGAATACATTTGCATTATAAGAAGTTACACCTAGAAGAATGACCTTGCTCAGAGATTCACAGTGAACATCAACGACACATCCAAGCCAGAGGAGGCAAGAACTAGGCAGAATGGTGATGCAAGGAAAGCAGCAACCCATTGAAAAGTCCTTTTTGTTGCCAGCATAGACAAGAACTAAAGCCACAAATTCACAGCGAGCAACAACAACATATCCAAACCAGAAGAGAAGAAAAACTTGGTAGAATGGTGATGGAAGAAAAGCACTGAAACCCATGTAAGAGTCTTTTTTGTGGCTATCCAGCTCCACAACTAAATCCATGGCTGCTGCATCATAACCTCGCCAACATGAGAACCAACAGAGCTGTTGCGCCACCTAGCCAACATGAGAATAAAAGCCATCTCCAAAGAGGTCCATCTTGAGTGCTAAAAGCTACTTATAGAGTTGGTCTAAAGAAGAAAGGTCGATTAAAATGACCTTCTTAATGGATAAGCATGAGAGCATCATAATAGGCATTATCCCTTAGCACCTATGGTGTCTCCAGCATGATTTAATTACAGCCTACCCTAAATCACAAACTTAGATTTTCTAGGTGCATCCACCACAAGAACATAATAAAAGATGACTCCTTAATCAAGATTAAACTTGCAAGTTGCAATAGTTCCTAGTAGCAAGGAACAAATAAAAAAGGTAAAATATGGAAAAGAAAATTTTAATTAAAAGAAATTGCAGACACCATCATATATTCTCTCAAATACAAGAAGCAAGAGGAAGGAAAGAAGAGAAATCCATTGATAATTGTGGTTTCTAAAATATATGCCTTACACCAGATCAGACAGAGGACAATGGATGATGCATCTCCCAAACTATGTAAGACATGAGAGAATGTCATTCTTGGACATTGAAACTTGCCGAGGAGAAATGAACCTGACCAGACCAAATTACATGATGAAACTGGTGAATGACTTTTTCACAGCAAGTATAGCCTATCCTGGCTCCACAGTGCGTGCAGCTCCTGCAAAGTGAGCTTTTGAGAGGGATCTCCTTGTGTCTAAACACATGGATTCTATTTTGACCCCCATATCATACCTCCTAATGTACAAGTCCAATTGTAAGTACCAAGGAATGCCAAATCCTCTTGTCTGCCGCTGCTTGAGGGCATTTGGGACACACTCAGAGGAACAACTTGTTCTGTACTGGCAAGAAGATAAACATCACATATCCAACAGTATCTTTGCAAGTCTCTCCAATGAAATATTAATTTAAATCTTCTTATCTAGCATGACAAACGTAGAGAACATGAACTGACTCAGAAAGAGGAGGCATTGTTGTGGATCAAAGCAACAAGAATCAGAAACTAGAGAAAACAACCATTGGTGCTTACACCTAGAGAGTTTCTCAAGCCAGAAATTGGAGTTGAAGGCAATAAATTAACCCATTTGGAACAATCACAAGGACATCAAATGGGTAGGCGCTTGAGCACGCCATATGCAGCTCACTAGCAAAGATGTCTTCATACCAGTGAAATAAAAACGAGAGTTCACATAACAGCAGAATGTAAGGACAAAATGACAATTATCTCTTCTACCAGGATTGGTCACGGTTGTTCTTCTATGCACACAGACAGGTGATTGACAGAAACATCATTGAACTTGAGATTCCAAAACAGCCAGAATTTCTGTTCAAACTTTATGTTTTCTGTACGTGGCAATGAAACGCTACAGAGCCTCAAGGAAGCATTTGTGAAATTGCTGAGAATAAACACTTTTTTCTTCATTCCTCAGTCAAAGACATCCCAGTTCGAAAAATAAAAATTTTGGTGATTAGGTGGACAAAATAACTCAGTAAAAGTATCATTTATACACTTGAATTGTACTGGATAGGCGAAAAAGAAACAAAAACAGCCTGTCAGCCTCTCGATAAATTTAATCTTCTGTAGAAGCAATTGAGCCATTGTGGGTTATCTTTCACACGACTTTGCTCAATTGGAGTAGTAGTTATGCTTGGGTCTGGACTCTGGAGTTATTCATATCAGCAACAAATAAAGAGGATAAATAAATGTAGTATTAAGCTCCTTCCGAAACTTATGTCAAACAGAATTGATCCTTGTGCAGCCATTGCCATAGGCCTTCTAACTCAAGCATTCAGACAGATAGAATGTTTTCACCTTAGTGACGAGCAATGGATCACAGGGGCATCTTCCCCAAGAAAGTCGAATGGAATCAACCACTCACATTCCTTCCTGAGACTTTGGAAGTCGTGATATATATAGAACGTAGCAGATGGCCAACTCGATTAACATGAAAAAAAAAAAACCTTAAAGAAACCATGTACAGAGTCGGGGAAAAGATGCAAGAGAAAAAAGGAAGATCAAAAGCATACCATGTGTCAAAAAAGAGGCACAGAAGAAGGCCAAAACCCACAACTCAATCGGTCGACTCCTTCCTCTTGAACGCCGCCTTCCTTGCTGCCCTAGCATTGTCATACTCGAACTTAAGCACCTCCGGTATGTGGGTCGTATCTTTGATATAAAAGTACCGACAGATCGCCGTCTCTTCTATTGCTGGAAAGTACTGCACAAGGACAGAGTTCACCATCCAATACCAGATCCCACCGAGGATGATCCCGAGCGTGGCTCCAGCGAAGACCTGAGCGACGGTGTGATAACCCAAGTAGACCCTGGAATACATGGTGAGGACGGCCAGAGGCCAAGGGATCAGGGCGATGACGAACTTCCAGCCGGAATTCCCGAACCCAGTGACAGAAGCAGCGGCTGCGGCGCGGATGCGGCTGATCCTGAGGAGGGTAAAGTAGACGGCGAAGAAGAACATGTACTGGGAGTGGCTGGAGGGCCAGCCATGGGAGTCGCAGGCCTCAAGCGCGGCGCAGGTGTCAGGGCGCGATTGCTGGACGGATTTCTTGATGAGCTCGTTGAGGAATTGGGAAATGGTGAGGCCGAGGGCAAAGAAGATGGCCTGGAGCTCGCGGCGGAAGATGAAGTGGGAGAAGAAGCCACCGAGACTGATGAAGACGGGGACGAGCGAGATCCAAGCAAGGAAAAGCCCCAACCTGTCCCCTCTCTGGTAGCGAACATGCGTTAGGCCTATCGCCTTCAACGCCATCTCTCACAAAACCTTGGCAAATTTCCTCTTCTGCTATGCTCTGGAGACCCACAGAAGGGAGGGAAAATCTGGGTAGTGAAGAGGGAAGAAGAAGAGTTACAGAAGAAAATGATAGACTGTCATGGCTGCCGCTTGTGCTTGTGGTGGTGGAAGAACGTGCTGATCATTTCTTTCTGGACTTTTACTCTTCCAAACATCTTTTTCCAAACTCGGAGACGACGAGAAGCTTCCGTTTCTTACTCTCATTCGCTACCCACGATTCTGTGTGCACACGTACTGTACTTTGAAACTGCGTCAGTTACTCGGAAAAAGTTACGTGACCACGAAAGCAGAACAGGGAGGACTCGTTTGATCGGCCGCAATTCCACCGCGCGAGTTAGAAGAAAATTGCAAATCTTCAAGAGAGTAGACTTTCCCATCAAACGCGAAAAAAAAAAAAAGTTTGTTGCTCGTATAGAACCGTTTGGACACAACCATTTCATAGAAATATAATCGTAATAAGAGATGTTTAGAAGAATAAAAATTTCAGATGGAAGGGAACCAAAACTCCAGGTAAAACAAAATACCTCATTAGTTTAATAATTCTAATTCATTAACAAATAAGCATTTTAATTCTAAAATTCCATGATTCTAAGTGTATCAAACGCCCCCTTAAGGCAATGTCAATATGTTTGATGCACTCATAGAAATAGGAATATAGGATTAATAGTAATGTGGAGAGTAGCTTGATTATGACAGAAAAGATTAGGTCGAAAATGTAGAACATAAGAGACAAAAAGAAATATCTTTAGCCAAGCAATTTTACATATGGTGTGAGCCATAGCTTGATACTTTGCTCCAATAGAAAAGTGAGCAATAGTTTTATTGACGTTTCGTTTCCCCTGAGATAGGGTTCGCACCTTCACATTAAAAGCAATTACACTATGAGTCTGAGTAGATGCAGCCTATTCTAGGTCACAAAAGGCCTTTTGTGATGAGTTAAGAGTGAAATAGTACTTCGGGTGAGCGAGAGGGTCAATCCCACCACCCAAAGTAAAGCCCGAAGGCCCCCCATTCCCCCTCCCTTCGGGGTCCTGAACTGCGTCGGTGTCAGTGATAGAACGTAACACCCTTCAACTTGGATGTCGCGCCCTGCCAACTTAAGACACAAGAGCATAGCGTCCTCGAGAATCGAACTAAAAACCTGCTTTGTTTCAGGCCCCTAACCCAACCAGCTACGCTATGCCGCTTGAGGCAGAGTGAAAAAATAGTACTTTGAAAAGGAATCCTTGCATTGGATTACACTTAAGATACTAAACCACACTAACAGCCTCATTAAGATAGAATATCAAATTAATGAATAGACTTTCACCGACTTACCAGCCCGACCAGCTATACAACGCCAAATGCCATAGTTGTCACCAACCGATCGATTTCCCTTTGAAGTATATTGATTGTCTGCGACGGCAAATTTTGCAGAAACTCTTTGAAGAAGACAAATTATTTAATCTTGAAACGGCAGCGCAGACTATTCACGAGGTTAGATTTGAGCAAGATGACTAAATTATGCAAACATGTTGACTTGTATTGTGCTCTAATGATGCCATGTGAATATGAAAACAGAACAGCAAAGGAAGCAAGCATGTGAAGACCAGCAGGAAAAAAGAAAAAAAAAATGTTTCTTGATATGATTTGTTGCTCGCTGTAGAAGTGTTCATGTGCAAACACTAGACAGAGACGGACTCAAGTTTTTTGTAAGATGCAAAGGGGAATGAGAACTGTGATTTAATGAAGGCTTAAATCATGCTACATTTGGGCATTGAACTTCCAAACTTCTTTTTAACACTGGTTGTGACTTCTGATCAGGTGGGTTTAGCGTTTCTAATCTTTAATTTAAACGTCATGATCCAGTGATTAGGTTAAGGATTAGACCGAGTGTTCTGCGGTCTCAGCCCACTCAGACCATGACATGGATGTGCGATTGTGAGTTACATGTATGTGGGTGCCACGTTTGCATGGCGTTCGCAACATTCATTTGCAAAATGTCAAAGATGCTAGTGACTTTTTCAAATCTTCATGTATCAACTCTTTGTGCTGCAAAAGGAAGGGGATGGAGGGGAGAGAAGACCACCGACACACAAGTTGAAGTATAGAGGAGAAGGTACCTCAAGGTATAAAGGGATGAGAGGTTGGGTGTAGGCTTCGGCCTTCAGCCTGGTCGTGGGTCTTCTGCACTCACTCGGAAAGGTGCTAGTGATTTTGAAGATTGTTAGCTTGTTTAAATGGCTTTTAAAGATGTGATTAACACTTTGGGGGCTCAGTTTAGCAAATTTCATGCTCTCAACTCAAGCATACTCAAGCCCAAGCGCTAGATCGGAGTAGGAACAGAAATACCGTGTTTGCTCAGTTGTTTTGAGGTGAGAAAATATTTTCCCAGCCAGGAATAATTGGAAATCACATGCCTGCTAGGCTGGACTCAGAAAAATCGGGTCCACATTATGTGATTGCCAAACGGTCACTGATCTGTGAAATTTGGGAATCCAATCGAATCGACATTTTTCAAAACTAAGGAAAAGCATATAAAATTAGTGGAATAAGAAAGTCTCAAAATAATTAAATTCATAATAAAATAGTGATTCGTAATTAAATAATTCAAAAGAGTAAAAATTTAAAGATTTGAAGAAAATGACCAACACAGCCCTCTTCTAGAAAAGTTTTCTGGTTCCTCCTCTGCATTAGAAGCCATACTTACCTTTATTCCGAAGAAAGCACATTTGATTTCTGCATTCGGTGAACGTGATAGTTAAAGTTCTGCTGAAATCTTGAAGTAAAAAGTTAACGCTTTTTACTGTGCTGTCTTTTACGGTGGCGACGACGCAGAAAGCTAGCCAAAAAAAGTTCCGATGCATTTTTTTTTTTTGGAATTTAAGGATTTTACTGCTTCTCCAGTAAAACTTTAAGAACATAATGGTAACATCCTTTCAACTTATTATTAAATTATAAGAGGAACTTGCAGGTTTAGAATTTGGTATGTATTACAGGAGCATAAACTTAATAAGATTGGATTTCTTTGTGCTTAGTGCGACATTTCTGTCTCAAAGGGTGTAGTATAGCTGGTCATAATAATGAGTTAGTGAAAGTTTAGTCATTAATTTGATTTTCATGAGAGTCTTTCTCCGAAACTATAACTGATGAGTAGCAGACAATGTAGTTAATCGATGTACTGTCATACTGTCTCATGCCTAGATCTTGAAGTAGCTACGGATAAGGTTGGGCACCAGGCTGGGCCCCATGAAAATGGGCTCGGACTGGCTCAGGCCTGATAATGAATTGGGTGGAGCTCAAACCTGGCTTTGAATCAAGTTGGGTCGGCCCGATGCCCAACCCTACATAGACCCCGGCGGCAAAGGGAAAATGAGAAGTTTCGAGGCATGATTCCACCCAAATTATACAATAATTTGGTATGAAGATCCAAACAGCTATAAGTCTTTTTTAAAAAAAAAAATAAAAGAAGATTATGAAGAAGAAGAACTTAATAACACAAAGGTATATAAGATTGGGGGCTGTCGAACATTGTATAAGATTTTTGAAGAACGTAAACCTGGTTTTGCGCTCCATAAATTTGAATCCAAATCTGGCATGGGATCAGATCCTATCAGTTGGAGATGGCAACAGCTAATAACTATATCTGACAAAAACCCGAGATGTTCACACCCCTAATCTTTAGATAAACGGTTGGGAACCCTTGTCCCAGTGTGATGAACGGTGGCGACTGGGCCCAGCTAAGGACAGACCAGATTGGAAAAGATACCCAAAACCAGGATAAATAAGACCTGCCACCGACTGAGCGGATCCAGAGCCTTCAGATCTAATCTGGTTGAGGTGTACCACATCATGGATTTGGACAATCATGGTGATGCCAACGGGTCGGATTTGTCCCTTTGCCGACACAAAATTCGAAGCTCTTTATTTGGATTTTGTATTGGAAACAGGATCGAACTGACAATCACATGCGGATTTTGGGTCTGAATTTGAAATCCAAATTGAAAATCTGTATATGATAAAATTTTAAATCCAACATATGTGCAAATAAATGTAAGTTGTGCCTTCTTATTGACAAAAGCTGGTTATGAGCGGGGATTCATACATGCCTCAATGGGTATGGTGTAGCTGGTCGAACTGATTAATAAGTCTAATATCATATGTGGGTAGAATGTGCCCGATATTATATCACAGCCTTAGATTCCGGAAGGAAAGGGAAATCCAATATTCAAATATGAGGTAAAAGAGATTTTTAATCTTGGATCCCAAGGTTTCATATGTTTGTTATTTAGCAAAGGTATGAGATCCTTTGTTTTGAAACATACATGAATTACAACATCATTTTTGTAATTCTTGCATATTCAATTTATATATTTTAAATTAGTCTCTTCTTCACAAGAGATATGGAGATTTAAAAGTTATTGAGGATCTTAATTTAAATCTATGGTCCTCTTTCATTGGACGTCCTAAAAGATCATACTTCTAGATCTAAGATTTGGGAAAATTGGGAAACTTGATTACCTTTGATCTAAAAGCGAAGATCTCAATTATGGATCTTAGGTTTAATCAAAGATCAAACCACATGTATTAGTGTGAATCTTATCACATCAGCAAAAAAGAAATCTAAATTAAATATATAATTCTAAGATACAAGGTGATTAGGCTCCGGTTTGAGTTTTACCAACTAGATGCCAACCAATGTTGAACCGACCCGAGAGTGAACCCGGTCAACGTAGGTCCATTAGCACACGACTGAAGCTAGACCTGACTTGGCTCTTACTTTAAGTGAAAAGTGTAAGCAAGAAGGGTTGCATGAGACAAGTAGTAGATCGTCTTTAAGAAAACGCTTTTATAAGAGAAGCATGAGATGAACAAGAAAAGAATAGAATAAAATAAAAAGCTCCATTTGTACTCAAATGAGCTTTTACAAAATTGTCAAAACCATGTCCCTTTGTTGTAAACAAAAGCACAATCAAAGGGCTTTATGATTCATCGTCGTTAAAATTTTAGAGAGGGTTGGTGCAATAGATGGGACAGAAGCGGGTAAGTAGCCTGTCTCGGTGTTGGGTTTTCAAAGTGTCAACTTCTTGGGCCACAAAAAGTGGATACTAACTTTCAAGTTGAAATATAAGAAATAGGTCACTTCGAGTCTCCGAAATCAGACCTAATACCTTGAGAGAGATAAAAGAAAGGGTGGGGTTTCGGTTTTTTTATTGGACTATAGAATGAAATATTCCTCCTATTCATCTAACGTTGTTAATACATTTATAATCAAGAACATGTCTCCACCAGTTCAACCTTGGTTCTTTTAAATTCAATAATTAGTGAAGCACCTATAAGTTAATCATATTGATTTTTCATTTTTTTTTTCATTCCTTCAGGTTTTTCAGCATTCTAGGAATTCATTTGCTCCACAATCCTTTCTACCATTTTTCGATATAACCAATTTTTTTGCAAAAGAAAGAATGCTGCTTTAACTATCTCATTGATCTTTATAGGCAGAAACAAAATTGTGCCACTCACAGCATATCGAAATCCGTATATATGTTTCTTCTTTGTTACCACAAAGACTTTAGGTGGATTTTCCAAAATCTTCCTCATTGTTTATGCATTTACTTTCATAATGCGCGGCACATGTTGAATCTTTTAATAATTTCGTGACCTTATTAAACGCAGAAATGGCGGAGATGGGTGAAGCATGTCAACAGAATCAAACCAATAGCAGGTAGAGCAGGCTGAGCAGCCCCACTGTGCAATAAATGTCATTTATAATATAAAAAGAATATATATATATATATATATATATATATATATATATATATATATATATATATATATATATATATATATATATATATATATATATATATAGAGAGAGAGAGAGAGAGAGAGAGAGAGAGAGAGAGAGAGAGCTTCCAGCCAGTTAAGCTACAGTTTCACACCATTTTTCTATGTTTTGCTGTAAACTGCAGCAGTTTGAACGCTAAAGAAGAGGAGGGATCGTTTTTGTGCAAGCCGAAAGGATCAATCATCAATCTTATCCTGTGGGTCACGAACTAAAGTGAAATGCCAGCTTCACTAAGCGACTGAAATGCCCCTAAATGCAGCTTGCCTGTATCTGCGGCAAGCCTCCGGAAGGAAGAAAGAATCCGGGAAACCGAGGGCTGTTTGGTAAGGCGGAACCGTCCAAGCGCTAAACTTAGGTAGATCTAAGCTGTCTATGAATCAAGTAGACAGTTAAAAATTTGATATTTATTACTTGCAATTATTTTTTGACAGAGAGTTATCATCCGTCGGGAAATTCTTCAACGGTCGAATATGTGCGGTTGGTTGAATGGTTTCTCTCTCTACCCCTGTCATTGCGGAGATTTAGCTGATTTCAGTCTGATAATAGAGTTGTAGGATAAAATAAAAATGGTTGTGATATTTTAACTGGCAGATGGGAGAAGAAGCAAGGAATCAAACACCCCCATTTGAACGGGAAAAGGAGAGACCATCTTTATCTTCTTCACGTTTCCCTCCGTGGGCAGTGGAGATTCTTTTCGAAAAAATTACCTAAATCTGGATATTCTGAGAAAAACTCGCTCTTTTCCAGATTCTATTTCCATCTGCTGGTAACTCTGCCTTTTAGGTTTCACAGGAGAGAAAGAGAAAGAGAGAGAGAGAGAGAGAGGTCTGTGCTGTCAATGGCCAATTGGGTCCCATGTGAAACTCAGGACGGGGGTCCCTCCATGACCAGCTGTTCTTCTTCATATTGAGATATAGTCACGATCATACGGTGGAAACGTCAGGCGTCAAATTGAAAATCCCCACCATTTCCTTGCTGCCTCCTAACCTTTCTCAGTGCTCCTCAGATCTACTGAGCCTTTTCTCCTCTCTTTCTCCTTCTTCTTCTCTTTCTTGCTCTCTCGCTCTCCCAACCACTCACCGACCTTTCCTTTCTTGAGATCTTCAAGGGTCCGGGAATGAATTCACGCATCCATTAGGTAAGCACTTTGCTTGATCCCATCCCGCCACTTTACTCACCTTGGTCTGTTGATTTGTTGAAATTGATGCTATGCCTTTCTTGGTGGTGATTTTGATGTATCACATGTAGCCTTTCTCTGTCTTTGTGATCCAGCCTTTCTTTTTTATCGATTGGCCTTTTGTAAAGGTTGTACGTTTTGAGCAGTGATAAGGACCTTGATCGTTACGGTACTTCTGCTTTTTACAGTTGGATCTATGTGAAGCAAAGTTGTGTTTGTGTGTTCCTTTTGAGTGATTCAAGTTCCCCTGTTTCCACATCCTTTTCTTCAATTTCGCCCGTGTGATGTCTCGTCTTACTACTGTTACTATATATGGCGCTTGTGTGCAACCTGAAATTTCAAGTTTTATATCTGGGTTCTCTTAAAAATGCTGATCTTTTTCTGTGAAAAAAGTATCTGGGACCCAAGATCTGGTAGATTTGGAGAGATGCTTTTTTTGTTTCTGTGCTTCTTTGGCTTCCTTTCAAGCATTAAGACTGCAGGTTTGCAATGGGTATCAGATTGTGTTGTATGGCTTTGCTAGTTTTGGAGTGTTTCGAAATGGGCTGTACATTTTCATGGCGTACACAGATTGAATTCTGCGTTACGTCAAGTATTTGTTCACTGTTTCTATTTTCGGTAGAAGTTTGTGTTTTGTTCTTAAGAATTTGAGCCCCCGTGATGGGGACCAAAAATATCGATGCACTATGAATTAGTGGATTCCTGATTTGTTCTGTCCTGTTTCTGAAGCGGTAACTGACGAATGATAAAAGATGGGGAAGAAGGGGAACTGGCTTGTCGCCGTCAAGAAGGCCTTCAGCCCTGAATCGAAAGAGAAGAAACACGAGGTTAGATATGCTGGTTAAAGAGCTTGTCTCCCTCTATCTCCCTCTCTCGCTAATTGATGTTCTGTTACCTCTGAAGGCCGGGAAATCCAAGCATAAATGGCTGTTCGGAAAATCCAAACGTTCTGACCATGCTGCTCCGTTGGAAGAAACCGTCACTGTACTGACAGAAGAGGCTAAGTTTACAGAAGCGGAGGATGAACAGAACAAGCATGCTTACTCGGTTGCTGTTGCAACTGCAGTTGCTGCAGAGGCTGCCGTCGCTGCCGCTCAGGCTGCAGCAGAAGTTGTTAGGCTGACGGCGGTTCCTCGGACTCCTGGAAGATCCAGGGAAGAGCTGGCGGCAATCAAGATTCAAACTGCATTCCGAGGATACCTGGTTTGTGGTCTTTCCATATCCGATTTACCTCCTTTATTGAAGGATAAATTTCTCTTATTTGGTCTGTAAAGACTTTCAGAGAACATGTGATTTATGTGTCTTTGCACAATGAAGTTTTTGTAGCTAGCAATAGTTCGAAGCCTGAGTTCGAACAACTTATTACAGAACAAGTTTTTGTGGTGGAAACTTCAATAATGTGCTGCAACAGGGTGATAATTAAGTTCTCAAGCAGACTTTTTTCTTCAGCCGGATGGAGTATAACTAAATCAGTGGATATTTTTTGGCATTTTCCATCAGCTGGCAGGAACGGTTGATTTTTTTTAGATGTATCTGAAGCTCTGAGCCATGTGCCAATGCAGAATTTCCTACCCCTTCCTGTCTTATATCTCCTCTTTTAAATCTCTGAAGTCACTGATGGTGCAATGTAGCATTACTTTCTCCAACATTATTATTTGCGTCAATGATGAGCAATATGTGCAATCATAACATAGTTGCAAAATCCAGGCAAGGAGGGCTTTGAGAGCTTTGAGAGGACTTGTAAGATTGAAAGCGTTGATCCATGGAAACTCTGTCAAGCGTCAAGCCACAACCACGCTCCGATGCATGCAGACACTCGCGAGGGTCCAGGCTCAAATCCGCTCTAGAAGGATCAGGATGTCTGAGGAGAACCAAGCTCTGCAGCGTCAACTACTACTGAAACGAGAAAAGGAGCTTGAACTGTTGAAAGCATCTGTAAGCTACTTTTCCTTAACTTCCATTGTATGTATGCGGCACAATCTTTTTGTCTTAAGACTGCTTAATTATGTGAGCATGGCACACAGATATGTTCTCCATGCATAGACTGCAAAGAAATCTATTCTTTGATATATCATGTTGTCCTCTCATCCTATCTAGTGGTGGCTTCTTCTTCTGATTTTGACCTTCACCAAATCTGAGGATTGCAGGTCTGTTGGCTCTGGTTAGGAGAACTAATCAACATGTTATATTTAGCATTCTGGTTCTTTTGGGCTTTTCCAGGACAGTGGCATCATTCTTTTTGAGGTTACATTCTATTCGATTCTGAAGATTGGATCTTCCACCTTCGTCCATATCCTTGGGAAACAATTGTGTTCAAGGAGCACAGGTGTTTGCTTTAATAGAAACCGTGTGATACTTCTTGTTTTTCTATCAAAGTGTGAACTCTGAAGAATGTGACATTACCATCAGTTCAAAACTTCAAGTGTCCAAAATAAATGCCCTTGAAAACGTGCCATTTAGAAGACCGTCTCAAGGTATGGATGGATGGAATCATGGGAACTAGATGAAGGGATCAAATCATGAAATTTATTTTAACCTTTGCCAATGAAGAGATGTAGAATTATGACAGTGGTTGCTGGTATACACTACTATACACCAAGATCATCAGTGATAACACTTATCTGCATTTATTAGGAACGTGAGTTTGAAGTTGCAACTTGAAGCTGTGTGACATCTTTGAATTGCTGTTATGTTTTATTCTTTTCTGTTTTGAGAAGCTTATGTAATCTGGTCCTCTGTAATATATTTGTAGATGCTGTTTTCCCTAAACTGCTTTATGGTCAAGTCCAAGAAATTAGTGCATGTCTGAACGTCAATGATGGTCTGCCATAACATTCCTATCTGGAAAAGAAAGGCAATTCAAGCGCCAAAGTCATTGGAGGACAACAATAACATCACTATATATCTATTTGTTTTTTTTTTTCATTATCTTCCTGTTGGTAATTCCAAATTTCCATGTACTCAAGTGGGTGCAGTAGGTGTGCCCAATGTGACTTCTGAACATCGGAATCTCACACGTAATGTGATTACCAAGACGGTTATTGCCTCTTTGTTTGAAGAAGGGAAACGGGAAGGTTGATGGCTTGTAAGAAAAATTCTTGTTTTGACAATTATACTCAGGATCGATTGCCAATATGCTGAAATCTGGTTCTCGCTCTTGCTCATTAAGCTTAGAGATTCTCTTGCCTGATTCTGTCATGATATATTGATTATGATAGATGGGAGAAGATTGGGATGACAGTCTGCAGTCAAAGGAGCAGATAGAGACCAAATTGGCGAACAAACAAGAAGCTTCTGTCAGAAGAGAGCGGGCGTTGGCATATGCTTTCTCTCATCAGGTACCTACTGATGCTGCCTACTATTTTACGTACTATTTTGATTGCACCAGCCTTCATGACATCACTCTGCATACTTGCAGCAAGCATGGAGGAATTCATCCAGATCAGCAAACCCATTGTTTGTTGACCCAAATAATCCACACTGGGGTTGGAGCTGGTTGGAGCGGTGGATGGCTGCTAGACCATGGGAGAACCGTCATGTCATAGAGAGAGAACATTCTGATGCTGCATCATCAGTAAAAACAGCAACCCGCAGTGCTGCAGAGATCACCAAGCCTCAAGCTCGAAGCGAGATCAATGGTGAGAGACCACCACCTTTGGCTATGAAATCAGCCCGGCCTACTAGTAGAGTGTCTCCTTCAACACCACAATCAAAGTCCTCATCTATAGCTGGAAGGACAAAGCTAACAAGCCCCTACGGTGGTTGGGTCGCTGAAGAAGACTCCAGGAGCATGTTGAGTGCACAGTCAGAGAGAACCAGGCGTCACAGCATCGCAGGTTCCTCTGTTAGGGATGATGAGAGCCTTGCAAGCTCCCCCGCCGTTCCAAATTACATGACACCAACTCAATCAGCAAGAGCCAAGACTAGATTGAGCAGCCCACTGGGGGACAAGCAGGAGACAGCAGAAAGGACACCAGCTTCCATAAAGAAGCGGCTATCGTTCTCGGCTACTGAGAAGTTCAACAACTCTGCCTCTCCAGCCACAGTAAGGCGCTTTTCAGGCCCTCCCAAGATGGAGAGCTCTTTAAAGGACATTGATATTAATCCAGAGAAAGCAGCAAGCAATGGCTCCCTCAGGTAGTCCCAACTTGAAAAAATAAAAGGTCGAAGCATTCGAATTTGTCTTCTCTGTGATCTTCCCTTCATCTCCTGTCTAAACTTGCGTTAGCCTCTACTGTGTGTGGCTTATTAGTAAAGTTGAAGTCATAAATCTATGTCGGTTTGTAGTCATTGTGATTGTGGACATATGAGAGTCTCATTCAATTGATTTCTGCTGCAGAGGGTTGTTTCCGCCCTTTGGTTGTATTTTTTCTTTATTTTTTTATGTCCTGTCTAGAGGCCCTTCACCATGTATTAATTCTAGTTCCTTTTGCTTCATCTTCCTTTTACTCTTTTCTTTTTTACTGGACTTACGACCTGAAATTCTAAGGGGCTGGTACTAAGTTAACTCAGCAAATACACTGCATAAAGATTTAGTTTTGGATTAACTACGCCATCTCAAATCAATGCTTGTAGTGCATCCATCATGGTGATTTACTGGAATCCATGTGAGAGGCTTGTACAGCTTGTGATGATGAAGCTGTTGTCAAATCCGTAGGGCTTGGCTTACTGTGAAAAATTGTAGCTGCCAGTTGCCATGTGACTAACCTTGAGACAGTTGAAAATGACTAGCATAATATGTACACAATGCTTGTCCTTTTGTCCCAAAAGATTCATTATGTAAGTTTCTCATAAACTATTTTCCAAAAACAAAGGGAATTACATGGTGGTGCAATTTTCACATGAAGAAAAAAGAAATGTTCTTGTGTGCTTGAATTCAATGCTTAAGTCATAAAACCATGTTTTGCAACGGACAATACTCCGCTTAGAGCCACACGACGCCATGAGAAAGCTTCAGTTGCAGAGAATGACAGGGTCAGAGCTCGATCCATGGTCCTCATCTTCATATCCTTACGCACCCAACTGCTCTCCGGACCTTGAAGTGATGCATTAATGGTGGTTTTGATGTCAAGCCGATCAGACTTGCATACTAACAAGAAGCAAAAAACACGGTACTAAATTTAACCGGTGGAAGTCGCATGCCCAATTCAATGCATCACACGGTGGCCATCGGCGATCTTTTCGGAGGCCAAATCAATGCAGCAATCGTGGCAATTCACTGTGAAATCATTTATGCCGCCCACCGAACCGCACAGTAAATGTTGCCGGAAAAGTCCGAACTAGGATTTACCGGTTACCCATTTGGCTTTGTGGGGTAAACAAGGCCAGCTCCCAATTCTTACACACTGCTAACCTGTCGGTGAAAGCACCTCACCTCATTCATGGTGGGCAAGAGAAAATTTTCGAAGGGCACGTAGTGGGTGAAATTTCACACTTATTCGCACTTTTTGAGAACAAAGATGACTGAAAACGTTCAGAAAAATTTGACCCATGTAGCACAAAAGAACGTTTCTATCCAAGAATGGAACCCTCACTGTTTCAAACACGAAACAATGAATGACTTGTGCTGTTTCAAAGTTAAAATATTTTAAATTGATTTAGAAAGCAAGCAAATAGTAAAAAATATATGTAAACCAACATGGGCCTTGCATTGAGGCTTATCTCAATATGGTGGTGATGAAAGCCCCGGATCTTAAATATAAGCCATGACATCCACCGATTATACAAATAAGAAAATCTCAACAACGTGTATTCAAGATCATCGCTACTTATAAAAAGAAGTGTGGTCGGACTTAAAATCTATGAATTTGGAATCCTCGGTCACAAACTACAAGCAAACGCACTCTAGTATCAGCTAAAGTGCTTCAATGCCGACCTTTACGAAGTAGTAGGAAAAAGTTACACGACCAATCAAACATACCCCTTTTCGATGAGGATATGGAGAATGCATTTAATTCTTTGTAAAAAAAAAATATTTCATATATCAAATGCGCTCTCATGGGCCCGTTTGATAACAGAAACATTTTATTACTTTTATAAATCTCCTCTAAAAATTTAGAGCAGATTTATGGAATATGGTAAACAGTCTTTCATAAATTTATTATAGTCTTTGGAATAGAATTATGGCACGGTGACAAATTGTTTCCATCGTCAAATGACTTTTAAAGTGAAAGAGTGTCTCATTTATCAAATACATCAAAAACAATAAAAATGTTCAAAACTTTCTCATTGTCAATCCAAATTTTGATTCAGTTATTTAGCAAAGATATACTGCTTGATTTTACAAAGACAAGGTAGAATGAAACCAAATTCGATTAAGTAAGATCCTGACTGGGTCCGAACCGTTTACTTCCCTAATATCTGTGTATCCGGGTCTACTCCACACTTGGCCCGACCCGCCCTATTCAGAGCGTGAGTGCTCCCACGGCCTCGGTCGTTGAGGAAAGGGAGCAACAGAGGAAGAGGGGAAAGAAGGAGAGCGAAGCCTTCCACTGTAAGAGCACGGAAGGGGAAGAGGCTCCCGTTAATTCTAACCTATTGATCTCTTCTATAGCTGGCCGAGGTTAAAGATGAAAATGGTGTTCTAGGGTAGAGACGCTCCGCAGGCATGGTGAGTTCATTGCCTTCTTGGTTAGGTTGATGCTCAGTATTGTATTGAATGTCAAATGCTTTTTAATTTGTCTTGAGTTGTTATTCGTTTCTGGTATCACATGACATCTGTCTTTATGTCCAAGCCGCTGTTGTAGAATTTGGTCGTTGTTGGCCGGTTGTCATTATATGCATGTAAAAATGAACGATTTGGTTGGGGAACGACGGAACGATGGTGATCGTCTCCTTAATTGGTAGTTGTTTTTATTGTTTGGTTAATTTTGTAGTTCACAGAAAATGCATTTTTTTATTTTTTGTTTTCTTCTTCTCCTCCTTTTGTTGGTTGTTCCTGCATGCTATGATTATGCCCAGTCTTAGAACCTCTGGTTCTATGTTGTTACTTGTTTGAACCTTAAAAATCTCTGGTTGATTGAAGAACCCAGGATTGAGAATGCATGTTGAGTACCCATTTCTAGCACTGAAACAAGAAGTTGAATTTGAAATTTACGAGACCTTGTTCGATGAGTTCCAGTCATGAAGTTAACTGTTTCCTTTTTAACTCTGCCGAAAAGTCCGCCATTGAGGACGCCCATCTCTGAGTAACTCTCCGAACAAATTTTTGTCTTTGCTTCTAATACCAGATTTATATGGTTGGACTAAGAAAAGGGATGATTAATTTTTTTATTTTTGCTATAATGTTCTAATGATAACCACATCTATTCTTGGGAGACTTCTGCAACTACAATTACTTTAGCTTGCACAAACTCACAGAATAGTTCAAGTACCAAATCAGATCTTTGTAGGCTCAGTCCTTTGGTCAAGTGGTGACATTCGTACCCAACAACCCCCCCCCCCCCCCCCCCCCCCCCCCCCCCCCCCCCCCCCCCCCCAGCATCTTAGTCATTTTTTGGTGCCTGATCAATTCTTAGGTTAAGTAGCCTAGAGGCTAGAATTTACTTCTAAGTGGCTTTCACCCTTTCCAGTATATTGGAACAGTCCAGTCACTTATGAATTATAGAACATTATTTATGAGTAGGAAAACATAAATGGATATACAATAAAATGGCTGGAAAAGACTAATGTTCCTTATATTCTCCTCCCAGCAGTTTTGGTTAACAACTAGCCTAAGACTATCAAAAGAATTTCAGAGCGCACTTTCGTAGGAAAAAGTGGTTAGTTTGGTGAAAAAATGTAAGACGGGTCATTAATATGGTAACATTGTCATACATTGCTCTTTACAGTGGTTGATTATGTCTTTTGGGTCAATGGAACTAGTGGAAACAAACTTATTTGAAGTTCCTCATTCAAAGTTTGGTTGGAGTTGCGTTATTGAGTTTCCATAAAAACAGAAGGAAAAAGAATCGCTTGTGAAGCTCCTTCATAATACCTGTTCGATATATTTTTCCAGCAAAATCTGGTGCTAAACAAACAAAATTTTTATTTCTTACTGCAATCTGGTCTGGATTGTATCTACTTGCAGAAAGCTAATTTCTTTTCTAAACCAAACTACATGATGTGGCTAGCTATTTCACTTGTCATTCTACGCATGGTGAAAATGTTATGAATGTTCTGCTAGTCAGACTAGTTATTATTTTAATTTTCTTTTGCATACTGGAACTAGATACTGAACTAGCCTGCAGGCTACACCTTTTATAGCAGGGATGGCTGTGGCAGCTGCTGCTCTTGCAGGAAGATATGGAGTCAGAGCTTGGCAAGCATATAAAGCCCGGCCTCCTGCAGCACGAATGCGTAGGTTTTATGAAGGAGGATTCCAGTCCACCATGACCAGAAGGGAAGCTGCTCTTATTCTTGGAATTCGGTAAGGATAACCTAATTTCAACTAGAAAGAAAATAGTCCGATATTAACTGATTATAAGAAGAATAACTTTACATTGTGTGGCAAGGGGATTTAACCATTTATGACTGTTTTTGTCAGACTTATCATGTTAACTTAACTATGTCTCCATAATTAGATAACCTTTGAAGTTTGAACTGCCAAAAGTTTAAGTACATTATGACCTTGGCTGAGTAAATTCCATCACGACCTAGTACTATATTTTTACGCCCAGGTGCATGTATGTCTAGTATGATATGGTTCTACCCGTTCTCTATCAATTTCGTTAGCTATGTTGAATCAATAGAATAGCTCCCCATCACACAAACTTATATATACATGGCCTAATATATAACATCAGGCCAACTGAGGATTGAGGAATATGTGGACTTGAATTCTGTTGAACCATTTCATTTTCACAAATTAAAATTTTATTGGAGTGTTACACTGATTCATAAGAAAAAAGCACAACATGAAAGTTTTTTCTAAAGGCCTAGAACCAGTTCTCCACGCGTCAATCCATGCCATACCTTTGTTGAGGGCATTCCAACGTTGCCAGCATGCACATTCCCAAAGTGGGAGACGACGGAGCTAAGAGTCGTTTCTCCCTCTGAAACAGCCACTTGTTTCTTTCAAGCTGAGCAAGCCACCCCATTAAGACGAGTCACCTTTTAGAACTTTTTCCTCTTCTTTGTTACCCAGTCCAAGGCAAGCTTCATGTACAACGGTGTGAATGGAACAAAATTTATCCGGGCAGGTAATAAGAAGACTTGCAACATGCAAGCAAACTTTTTGGCATCAGTGAAGGATCAGAATTATATATAGTACGTTCTGGTGTTTGGCTTCCAGAAACAAGTTTGCGTTTCAACTCCTATCGTACACAGGAGTTTACCAAAGCTCAATTTGTTTACCTTGTCATGGAACAAGGTTTGCTATGAGCAACAGCTTAGTTTGGCACCCACTCATTGCCTTTGGGCTTGTTTATCAGTCTGATTGAGTCAAACCTTTTAACTCTGGCAACAGAATAACTAGATAAACGTTTGACTTCTAATAGTTTAGAATAGTCAGCAGTTGGATGTTTTCGCAGTATTTGTGAAGCTCTTGGGATTGCTGTATGGTGCAACCACGCCTTTCTCCTTTTTAACTAGAATTGGCCTATCTTTACTTTACTGTGTTTTTAATAAATCCGGAAAGTGCCGAACTTTTGATGCTATAATTGCCCATCGAACGTAGGTCCATCCATTGAAGGCATGCATTTGTACCTTTTGACAGTTAAGACTATGTGACATTTGTAACGTGTGCACCTTAAATCTGCATTTTTAATCAACCTAGAGAGAGCAACGATATTGGATGATAGTTTCATCGGTTCACTCTTTTTCCTGGTGTTTAGCATTTGTATGGCATTTCTCTCATGATTCTTCCAAGTCCTGAATGTTTGTGCTCCCTTTTTCGTGTAACATGAAGTTTATTTTCTTGGACAGGGAGACCGCTGCTCCTGACAAAGTTAGAGAAGCACACAGGAAGGTGATGGTTGCCAATCATCCAGACGCAGGTGGCAGCCACTACCTTGCATCGAAAATAAACGAGGCAAAAGATGTGATGCTGGGAAAGACAAAAGGAAGTGGGTCTGCATTTTGATAGTTGTATCGCCAGTTCACGCCGAAGAGCCTCTCTTTTGCTTATTGAGATGATAATGTCCGAAATTTAGGAAAATGGCGTATTGGTGTCACCTGTAGAATGCTGAAGACGTCGCTCTTTAAGCAATTGATGTTGGAAGAAACATTTCGACAACGCAAAAACATGATACTTCCAGGTTTCTCTGAGACGAGATAAATCTTAGTGAATTTCCTGTTCTTCACAAGTTCATGTATCGGGAACATTTTACCTGTCCCGACCAATGCTACCTCCGAACAAACGCGTGATGGCGCTAGACAAGTGAAATCTGATCAACTTGTTTAGGGCTAATTTCCTGGGATTGAAAATCCCCAAAAGGAAAAATAATAGCACCAGCAATAATCGAAAGCACGCCTGGCCATACAAGAGATCACAATGACGGTTAGCTTAGACTTCAGCGCCATACAATCTAGGATTCTGGACTTCTATAATTCTATTGACGTGATGACGTTTTTTGAAAAGAGAGAATCCACTATGCTTGGGAAGTTCACAGTGCTTTTGTCTCCAGAAATGAAGAGACCCAGACATATGAACTGGTAGGTGTTCCCGTTAGAGCAGCTCTCGGACACTGTTCACACCACCGTGGAAATAGAAGGATATTCATCGACGAAGGATTATCATGAGAGAAGGATCAGAAGAGGATACCGGATATTCAGTGGACGTCCTAGTGAAATCGTTTTTACATCGGAAACGGCTTCCCTTGGTGCACCCTACTGAGACCGTCAAAACTTCAACAACGAAATCCCAGGGACAACTTCAAGAGAAGAAAAATTAACTACCTCTCTGCCAATCATCAAGTTCTTTATTACAAAGCCATCCAAAATAAAGGAAAAAAGAACAATGCCTCGCAAATATTCCACCAATTTTCACAAAGCATACAGCGCTTACAACCAGGCATTCTCTCTCGAAGAGAAGAAAAGGCCTCAACGAATTGACGGGAAGCGGAACCCCGACAACAAGGGACCACAGGGTTCCTCCAATAACCTAACAAAATTTTTAGCAATTTCTCTCGAAGAAATTACCTTTCGTGTGACGACAAATTAAAAATTTATTCTCAAGGGCATTTGAAAGATGATACGACGGCTCCATACCAACGAGGCATTTGCTGTTGGCGATCAACCCACATAATTTGGCAGTTGCGTGCTAACTTTGACAGAAGAAACTGAAGAGAAGATATCAGTAGAAGTCCACCACCCCCGATACGGTAACTGGTTTGTGAAAATCTACACGAGCTGCCTCCCCTTTCAGTACCAACTGGGGCAGCATGTTGGCGTCTTTTGCAGATGCACCATTTCCTGCCCACAGTGTAACATGTGGCCACTCATTTTTAGAGACGACCTTCTCACCATCAATAGACCCAATTTGCGCTTCAAGTGCTGCCAGATTCTGGGAGACCAATAGGGCAGTGAAATCAACAGGGACTTTCTGGTTAAGAAATATGCCGTAACTAGCTACAGAAGTGACCCCGTGGCCACGCTTATGAGCTAGAGTCACATGAGCCTTTGTAAGGGTCTTTTCCAAGTTTTTGTCCTGCAAGAACTTCTCCACTTTTTGGTGCTTCTTTGCCAACTGTTATTCACAGAAATGATTAAAGAATAAACCATCAGAACCAAAGCACTTCTTTTTTCCATCATAAGATATCCTGCACCGACCAACTGCATATTTCTATCTAGTCTTGATACAATAAAAGACCTGATTCAGATGTTTCTCAAAATATTTGTGTCACATGGTCTACAAGGCACCAAAGTGTCGTGCAATTAGAACCATGAGAACATATTAGTAATATTAAACCAGCACATTCGCCAAACATGTAATGATAACTCCATTTCCTTTAAATAGTACCAAAGTAGATAAGCATAATAAAGTAGCAACGATATTTAAATATGAAGTCGGTGGAGGCTTTGCAAAAGAATTATGACAAAAATGTGACCCTAATGACTCGTCAACAGCAAAAAATAGAAAAAATAAGTTACAACTTATAATAGTCACAAAGAGTTTTAAAGGGCGAAGTTATTCTCGGGTATAATAAGGTGAGATTGAAAAAAAAGGGAAAAATATGGTAAATTTAAAAAAACTAAAAATAGGAGAAAAATAAAATAAGTGAGAAACTAATAACACAAACATCAAAACGTAAGTACATTTGAAACAAATAAAAAATAGAAAATAAAAAAAGCTGTTTGACATTTAAAAAAACTGAAAAAACGTGAAAAAATGTGTTAAAACGCTTTTTTTTTTACGTTTTCTTTAAAAAAACGTGTTTTTTTTAGTTTTAAACAACTACTTAATTTATCGTTTTTTTTTCATTTTTTTCGAAAAAAACGCGTTTCTTGTGACTATATAACATTCTTCCATTAGAACCAAACCAAAATATGCTTCAAAAACTTGACATGCAATTTTGATCCTAACCTCGCCAAGGCAGGCCTTGATTTCTTCTACAGGAAGGGTAATTGCGGCAAAAACAATATTTCCGAACTTTCTCTTCTCTGTGCCTGGTGTCGTACGTTCACCCTTCACAACAGCCCGGAGTTGCTCCAACACTTGCTTGACAGCATAATCAAATGGAACCTGCTTGAGATGGAAACTGAATATGAGAGAAAGTAATAAGCTAACAGTTTGTCTTTTATGAAATGTAACTGGGCTTTCTTCTAATGCTCATCATCCCTATAGCCTGGTGGCAATTATGGGGATGGAAAAAGGTGGTTTTGGACATAATTTCAGACTGGATATTACCACCGTCCATGGTTCCTGACCCTGACTTCCTTGAATAAGAAGAGAGATGATTGTCAAGCGCCTCATTCCTATTATGAGAATCATGCATTTTTCTCATACGTAATTGGGATTCCAAGCCCATGGAACCCAGCTAAACTGGGGGCTGTGGATGGTGACATATGGACATTGAATAATCAATGACACTCGATGCTTGTGAACTTTAGGTTCATGAATAGAAATCCGATAACATGAAAGTGGTTGATAAATGAAACAGCCATAAAGATCCAATATGCAGCAAAAAAAGAAAGCAGTTATTAGACACATACTTGTAATTACCTTTTGCCCAATTGATAGATGGGTGCACCTGAAAAGGTGCTGTACCTGTATCAATGTGGTACGGGTACATGTGCACATTTAGACATGGGTCTGACATGGCATGGACCGTGTCATGTACAGTCAACACACCCGACTCAATGTCGGTCCAAAAATGGACTTGATCAACTTTTGACTGAGTCCATCTTTGTCCAATTTCTAGGTTTCCTATGTTTTTTCCAGACAACACCATCGATATACCAAGATTCAAAACATTGACGGGATATATAGTTATATACCATGATTCAAAACATCAAATGGGTTGAAGGCTGCTGTATTTTGGGCAAGTCACCGGCCAAGGAGATTTTTCCGGCATCTGATGTCTATTTCCAATAAGTGTATGTTATCTCTGATAGGCTTGTTTTCCCCCTTTTGCTTAGCACACCCTATATTTGCTGGTTGATTTCATCCATTTTTCTGGCGACAAGCATGATTAACGTCCGCTTTCTGTCGATTTACAAACATCCATGCTGATTTTGCCCCATTTCTAATTTCATCTCAGGTATATATATATATACACACACACACACGTGTGTATAACTGTATATCTATGTACCATATATATATATGTATGGCCGTACCCCCATACCCATGATTTTAAACTTGGTCTGCACCTGCACCCTACCAGAACCTGCACCTGGTGACATATCCTTTGCTAGTTCCTAGTATCATGCCCTAGTGGTCCAATGGCAACATCCGAGTAGCAACGAATTTATGACTATAGACACAAAAGGCAGATGACCAACCTGAATAGCATTAAGATACTCAGCATTTGCGAACAATGTTTCCCGCAACTTTTTTTCCCATCTAGCCCAGTCTGTTGCATATGTTCCTTTTGTTGAATCCAGTCTATTTAAAAAAATTATGAACTAATTAGTAATGGAAATCGCAATAATGGCATCAGCATCATAAAATAAACAAGGATACAATCATACAAATGTATTTTAAGCTATGGGAATATCCATAATGCATGCACAGGCGCCTTATAAGTCCCCATGTGTGACCATGACCAAACATATTACGTCTCAGTTTTGTGTTGGGCAGGGGAAGGAGAGAGCATGCACAGACATGCTTGAACACACACACTTGACAAGTAAAAAAAAATGAGCACCACATACCATATACAACTATTTGAAGTTGCGTTCCTGTCCAAAAAGGACATATTTATACAATGCACATATTTTCACTGTAAGCTATAACATAAAAGCAACAAAATAACTTCAGAAACCATTGAACATGAAAATTAATATACCTTCCGTGTTTACTTGTATGAAGCTTGTAGAGATCTAAGCCTTCTTCAAGCACATTCCTAACTGGATCAGGCAAAGGAGCCCTGCACATAAAAATTTGTAGCTAACTAGCTATAGTGTAACACAAGACACGCACATTAGAAATCAACATGCCAACATGACCAGTAAGCATGACAATTGAAAGAAACAGAACTGTATCTAACACTAGGACAGTAGCCACAGAATCCATTTTCCGAAACCTATGAAAGGCACTGCTTAGCAAGATGATGAGTCTATTCCACTGAAAAAAATCTTTTATGGTAGCACTAAATCAAGCATCTGATTTAGTAGAAACAATTATTGTATCATAGGGATTCTAAGTTCTTTACCTATCTGGCTGGAGCAGTGGCATCTTGACTAAGGTACCAAATCGCTCAGCCAAATCATTCTCAAATTCCCTGCGGTCCTGAAACAACATAAATATGCAAGTGAGAAGACCAAATATCTGGATAATTTCCTGAGAAAGTCATATTTTCAAAAGAGAAGACATGCCTTCCCCTCATACAAATTGTAAAACATCAGCAGCACATAACCTGCATTTGGTGAAGCCTTATCCAGATTACCCTTCATAAGACACATGGAAAAGTATCAATCGTGAGACAAGAGGAGTGGCTAGCAATATAAAAAATTGAAGAAAAAAAATGTATACATGGATATATGCGTACCGGATGGTTAACTCTGTTAAGCACACGGAATATAAAAACAGCTAAATCTTCAAGAGAAAATGGATTTGAAACAGTTCCTGCAATTAAAATCTGTTAGCAACTGAACATGGATAATGTCATTATATACTCTATAACCTGTTGGCATACAATATATAACTATGATTGTTTCTGTAATGATTTTTTTTTTATTTGTGAACGTTCTTACTGATAACTGATATGCATTAGTTGTAAGTTCTTCTAACATTCAAAAACAAAGTTCAAAACTCAAAGAAATACTGCAAAGCTCATCTTATCAAAAAACACAGCACAACACAAGGTGATCAACTTCCTAATAGATGTAAAGACCATATGAAAACCAAAACCTTTATTCTGCATGAAAGAAAAATTTGATATACTGACGTGATGTAGGAATCCAAATAATGAATAGATGTCAATGTAATCTGGTTGACAAAGTTGTGAAGACGCTTTAGGAGCAGAAACATGATAATGTGACAAGGATAATGGATGCTTTAGGAGTATGAACATGACATAGTAACAATGTTGACAAGTTGGATAAAAAATATCAGATATGATTTGGCTTGCATCCAAGCACAGAAACTATGCTATGCTGTATTTTGCAATCAAGGCAAGGAAAGGGATGGACCATGCTTACATTAAGGCAAAGAGTACATTGAAATACCTGTCAATCCAGCTAAATTGACCACAACATACAGTAATTTATAGGATGAGGAACAATATTCCCCTCAGGTGATGTTTTACATTTCTCAGTCTTTTGCATATATATTACAACATCAATATCATGCCACTTGCACACCACTGGACATTAGCAGAAGAAGAAAGGTTTCTGATTTCCCTTTCCATGCAGTTAACAAACCCTTGGTGTGGCTTCACGCAGGTCTAAGATTAAAGCTGATCTACATGGAACTACGAAAGCCAAGGTGGAGATTATTGTAACAGAAAATATTAGGTACCGCTTCTAACAGGTAGAAAAAATGAATAATTCAGAACCATATTGAAGTACGTACTTTTTCCTCAATCCTATATCTGGGAATACATTACTGTTTTCTTCAAGCAGGCGAAACCAAATCCCTGGTTAACAGAACTAGCAGGCTCAAGGACAACCTGTATCGAAGCACTATAAATGTGCTATCAAGTACCAACATATGAAACTTGATATGCAAAAGGATGAATAGCTCCAATCCAACCACTTCAGAACTCGGGATATTCCCACCAGTATGCATGTGGTTCGAACTGTTCATTTAGAACCCAAAGTTGCTCTTACGCCATCCAAGAACACATTAAACTACATGTTCATAACAAATTAAACAAAAACAAATGCTAATAAAGCCAACAAGGGAAAGGAAGGACAGTTCTTTTAAGAGGTAAAAGGGCAGAACTTTAGGCATAACCCATCTGCTCCCTAGTTCACACAAAGGAACAACACTATAATGTATTTAGCATATTCAGTTTAAAGACATAGCACCTAGGGATGACAATAGCATCATTTATGCCCAATGTACAACCAAGAGATTAGATTCCCCTATCATGGAAAATGCTTAAAAATGCCATGTATACAACTTCATGGTAGAAGAAAATAGAAACAAGAGTAACATAGGAGCAGTCCTAGACACTAGTGCAAGCGACAACACATGCATCAGAGAAGATACAAGTTCTCCTTTATTGGAAGATCATGAAGTGATGCAGAATAGACAAGAACTTTTAACAGGAAAAGTTCCAAACAAAGATAACCATTGGCAAAATTATCATAAGCAAAAATAAAACTTCTGGGAGCCACAACCATAAGTGTATATATAACCTTCAGAATCGGGAACAACAGGCACAGCACTAGCCCTTGTACTCCTACACATTCCCTCAATCTGCAAAGAAAGCAAGAAGTGAAAATACAAAAGATTACTTGTTTTAGGAAAATCTAATAAGTTACATTGTCAGTTTCTGCAAAAAAAATCACAAACTTCTCCAAGAAGAAAGCTAATAAGAGTAGTCTACCTGCCTCCAAACTTCTTCATTTGGTGCATTTTTGTCTGCAAGCGTTATGGCTAATGGCTTTTTCCTTCGCTCATCAGCAACTTTCTGCCAGTACCTTCCTACAAAGATGTCATTCACTCAGAACTCCAGCATAAAACATGAAACACAGAAGCTACATAAAACCTAGTGGCACTAGGGTAATCATACAAATATAGTACAACAGATATGGCAAGTAGGCAGGTAATTGATGACACATGGCACTCCAATGGTGCCAGCACTCTAAAGCACATCAGCTGATCCTTTTTCCAAGAGAAGAATTGCATCAACAGGAAAAAGAAAGGATAAAAGATTACAATAAGTAGCAAGGTTTAAAAGTGTAAAACTATTCATTTTGGGAATTCAACTGTGCAGTATATTCATTAGCATTGAAGTGTGAAATCCAATTCATGTTTCATGTGTTTCCCAAATTTCCACCCAAGTGCAATTTTCGTCAGGGTTTCCTATAATAAATAGGAGAACAAGGAACCATTTTCTGTAACTGGTTCCATAAAAAATAAGGAAAAAATCTGATGTTCCTTACTCCTTGTTTTTATAATTCTTGGCTTGTGATCCATAAATCATTTGTAGATCAAGATCGTGTGCTTTGCTGACATACCTGTTATTATTTTAGTCCATGTATAAACTTGGTCATTCCTAACAAGGTCTATTTTTGTCCTTTTCTATAACTAATAGAATTTTAATTTTAAAATTGAAACATGAATCACCACCAAATGGGCAACTCACGTCACTCCTGCTGCATCGTCTCACCTCTTGACAAACCTTATGGGCTTGTCCAATCAATCAGTGTTTGGTGATGTCATTGGTAACCCTCTTCAACTGGTTGTGGCTTCTGTCTTTCTCTTTCTTACTAACATCATCAAATACTCTATCTCACATACCCAGCAACTCACATGTCAGTTCTCCTTCTGTGTCTCACCAGTCTCCTAGCCAATGGGGAAGCCTATTGCCTCTCTACTCCAGCAGCACACCCCCTTCCACTCACCAGTGGACTACCACACAATGGCCTGCCAGTGAGCAATCGTGGACACCAGAATGGGGGCGATGGCCTCCCTCCCTCCTGAAATAAATTTCTTGTAACGGCAATTTTTTTTGGCAAGAGGCCATCGTCTCCCTCTACTGGGGACACCCACCGAGGTTTAGCTGGCTGACCCTACAATGCCTTGAGGGCGTCAAAGAGGTGAAGACTCACCTCCAATGTTATTCGTATCGTAGGATACATATCGTATAGGTCTAAAAAACCAATACAATACGCTAACGATACACGATTCGCTCGTGTATCATTAACGTATCACATGTATCGTACGATACAGGGAAAAACACATTTTTGCTTTACATTTCAAATCATACACTCCTCTCTCTCTCTCTCTCTCTCTCTCTCTCTCTCTCTCTTTCCTTGTTTCTAAATATTCCAGGAGACGTGAGAGGGAGAGATTTTGTCCATTTTCATCAAAAATCACTAAGGATTCATAAAAAATGAAGAGGATTATAGTTGAATCATAAAAGATGAAAACTATATGTTTTAAACTTATGAATTGTGATGTAATCTATAAAATTTTCAAGTCTAAAATGGTGATGGATGCTTATTATGTTATTTTGAATTTCTTATTTTTGAATGTGTTGTTGATATACATGAATGTTCCTTTCTTCCTTATTTATGATTTTTTTATATATATTGCATACATTTTTCTTGATTTTTTTCAGATTTTCCGTTTATTTTTTCGGATTTTTCTCCATTTTTATGATTTTTTTTCTATTTTTTATGATTATTTAATATTTTTAAATCAAAAAATTAATTTTATGATATGCTACACTACGTTTACGATACGTTACGATACGGCGTATAAGTCGGCCCGACCGATACACGATACGCTATGCCGTTTACAACATTGGTCACCTCCTCGACATCCAACACTTTTTTTTTAAGGAGCATCCCCCTTATGTCAGATGCTTGGCATAAGGGGACATCCTATATAATATCTATATATATATATAGAAAGAGAGAGAGAGAGAGAGAGAGAGAGAGAGAGAGAGAGAGAGAGAGAGAGAGAAGAAGTGAACCATGAGTTTGCTTTTTATTTGTCAAATAAACAGCTCATTAGAGCCGTCCAATCTTGAGATCGGACGGCTCTCATGGTATTTTTCTTTTTTTCCTCTCTTTCACCGATCCTCCCCCCAGTTCCCCAACATTGGTGCCAGGGAGTGGTGCTGGCGGCCACTTTATTGAAGGAAGAAGTTGGAAGGGGGTCGATGGGAAAGTGATGGAGGGAGGGAAGGGAAGGAGAGATCAGTGAGAGAGAAAGGGAAGGAGAAAAAGGAACACGATGAGGACTGTGATCTCAAGATCGGACCGCCCTCATTAGTTGTCCATTTCACAAATAAAAAGCAGAGTCATGGTCACGTAAATTTTTTGAAATTCTGCACGTCCATGTTTATGTCACAGTATGCATTAGAATTGGTAATTGTATACTCAAAACGTTAGAAGTTGAATACAATGATCAGCTGCATTAGCAAACTGCACCATGTCAAGCCCCCCAGTTCAAAGTGCCTTGGATAGAAAGACAAAGGGACACCAAAGGAATACTAATGAGTTGAACAGCAATTCACCTTTCTGTACAAATATCCCTTTTGGACTGTCAAATCGGTTTGGCACTGTGCTATGTCTGCATTATCCCCTAATTTATTTCACATAAGAATTAAGTCATTAGCCAAAAGGGTGTTAGGAGCAGATGGTGTGTTCATTCTCCTTGAAACCTGAACGCTCAAGTCCTTGGTTGGAAGTTGGAACACTAAATCATTGGAAGCTGGGTGAGGATGGAGACACTATTTAACTTGTGTTGAATCCAACAATTCCTCCATTTCATCTGCATATTTTTCCTTCTCCAAGCCACGTGCTCTTGGGCTTTGCCATCCCTAAAGCCAAGTTCTCACAGATGGCGTCAAAATACTAGATCAATCCATACAAAAGGCAAAACATAGGGGCTCCAACTTAATCCACCTTTATGAAGTCAGACTTGTCCACCTATAACCCCTCCAAGAAAAGATTACAGGAAGTCCTTAAACTTACCTCCAGCTAGCAGTGTAGCAAAAGCACCAAAATAATATTTTTTCACACCCTTCCGAGTAAATTCTCAAACAAAACTGGCCATGTTATTTACTATCGACAAGTTTCCACTTAAGCCTAAATAAAGTGTCTATCCTGTAAATGAGTGGACATACCTTTGATAAGATCACCCATTAGACTGTGGATGGGGCGCTCATCACCAAGACCACCAGGGGCACTCAATATTTCCTTGCAAAGGGCAGACTTGGCACAGCCAGGGATTCCTGGAAAAAAATGGTGGACTTAATTAAGTTATATGAGAAAAAAACTTTTACAACAGATTATGGGGACAAGAGAGGGAGACAAGAGTAGGCAATCCACTGAGGGGACATGCATATTTTTATGATGCCACATCCGTAAGGTTTTCCGACCTAGAAAAGCCTGAAAATATTTGTAAAGAATAACACTTCATATGATGTTTAAGACAACAGACACTTGTTTATGCATGGGACAAAGACTGCAAGATCAATCTGCAACCAAACACCATTTGGCACTTCTTTTTAACAGATCAACAGCCAAATTTCAATGACATGCACTTTGCACCAATCAAGTTCATATTAAGAGCTACTCCAGATGGTGCAAGGGTTACAGACAAATGAGCACATAAATATAAGAATAAATGATATGTTCAGTAGGAATATGTGAATGTCTTTATGCATGATATCATGCATGCAGGTAGCATACGTCCACATGTTCATGCCTCCATGTAACTTTATGGGCTAGATCAGTAAACCTGCCATGGCAACCTACAGGAAGAGATGATTGAGATAAGGAAAATACAGAATGCATATCATTTACCTGGAAAGAAGATAATGAGGCCCTCATCCTTTGGGATCACATCCTTAACAGTAGCACTAGGGCTAAGAGAGGCCGCCTCAATCTCAGGTACCACCATACCCTCTTCGTCGTGGCCTCCTTCAACAATAGCCAGGAAGTCCTCAGATCTTACCAAGCTTCCAGCAGATCCTATAAGAGCCTGATTCTCTGGGCTCCTCTTCGCATATGCCTCAAGGAATGGCTCAGCTTCTGAAAGGTACACAGAAGAAGGCAACTGTTTGCGACCCATCTTTCTTCGAATATGGACAGCCCTAGTTTTGGACATAACAAAAAATCATGTTCTAGCCTTCTAGGTGAACCAATACTTTCTCGATATAACAAATAAAAGCGAGGTGGCAAGTAGGTCTTTAAATTTGGTAGTGAATAGTTACAGCAAAAGAGACACTGATCAAAGCAGAAGAAATGGAGCGTACTTACCACTCGTCCAACATTTTGCTAAGTTCCTTCTGTTTCCCATGTGATGTGCCCCAATTCTTCATTTGCCTATTGGCATTTTTAAGTCAACATTACATATGTCACATATGTCAAGCATCCGAAATCATAACATAACAATATTAATATATATCACGATCACACAACAATGTCTGAATTGATCACAGAACAATATCTGAATTGAACCAGGAGTAAGTCCAGCCACACATCATTGTTGATACTTGACAGTGTCGTTGACAAGGTAATCACTGACACTTCCAAATGACCAGGACACAAACCATCAACACATTAGAACATATGCATAAGAAACTAAATGGACTAAAGTAGAAAATACTGTCACAATATGTATACCAAATAACAGTCAGCTCAAAATGACATCATTATATCTGCTACAAGCATATTCAAGAATGAATCACCCAAATCTGCCACTTCCCACTCCTCTAAATTAGAGCCCATCATTCGAAAATGTTGAAATATGTTGTTTTGGGACCGGATCCATATCTGGATCCGGATCTCTTGGGCGCGGGTACCGAGGACGGCTCGGTACCCTTAGCGGCTTCTCCTCTCTCCCCTATATATTCTCACTTATGTGTAATTGTTGGATTAAGTGAAATAGAATCCTTCTCTCTCCTAGGGTTGCGGTTGTGCACCTAGGTAGAGTTTCCCGTGGTTTTTTCCTCGTTTGAGGTTTTTCCACGTACATCGTGTGTTTCTCTTCTCTTCTTCCTCTTCGTGGTTTGAGTTTCTACATGGTATCAGAGCCACCGAAGTTGGAGAAGAGCGTTTTTCGTGGATCGTTCGTCGTGGAAGTTGCCGTCGCTCAACGCCGTTGAAGTTCCGGCATCCGTCTTTCGTTTACAGCCCACCCGTGCTGCCGCTGCCTCGGGATTTGCGCCGCTCGTGTTTTCCGCGCCGCTGCCTAGGGTTTCACGCCGTCACCATCGCCTCGGGATCCGTGCGCGCCGCTGCCTCGGGATCCGTGCATGCCGCTGCCCAGGGTTTTGCGCCGTCACGGTTGCCTCGGGATCCGTGCGCGCTATTGCCTCGGGATCCATGCCACCGTCGCCTCGGGATCCGTGCGTGCCTTTGCTTCGGGATTCGCGTCACCTTGGGATCTGTGTGCACCGTCGCCTAGGGTTTGTGTCGTCGCCCTTGCGTTGTTGCCGTCGCCATCACCGGTGTCCCTTGTGCCGTTGACTTGCTTCCCGGAGAAGAAGGAAGATATGCGTGCTTAGGCGCTTCCTAAGCTTGCCTCCCCCTATTCACGTCACTTCCTAGGGGTTTTTTGCAAATCCGGTGAAGTGCATCCGCCTTTAATCTCCAATATCTTGCTTGGTTGATCGTTGATTCCATCTTCTTGTTTTTTCTTTGGCACCTATCGTGCGAGAAGAGGTGGCTGGTCCGTGTCTTGATAGAGGACGTGAAGGAGGAGAGGAGCGTAACTTGAGGATTGCCTCAACGTCCGCCGGCGCTCCGGCGATCGCATCCCCCTTTCCTTACAAAAGACCGGGGTTAAATTGGTCTTACGGCAAGGAGAACGTGTGGTGCAACCTCTACCCGTGGGAGACTGCAGCCCAAGAGAGAGTAGGAATCGCTTCCGTCGAGCGATATCGACGATTGTTTCCCCCAATCGACTTTGTGTACACTCTTGGGGTTGATTGGGCATCCGGTGACGATATTACCTCTCTCTNGGGTGGAGGACAGATCTACCATCTTGCGATGGCACGAGCGGCTTGGACATCTCCCGTTCCCGTTAATTAAGAAGTTGTTTCCTCACCTTTTTACCTCTGTTTCCTTGGACTCCCTTTCCTGTGAAGTGTGTCAGTTGTCTAAGCATGTTAGGGCCTCGTATCCTATTTCTTCCACTAAAACCAGCCATCCTTTTGCTTTAGTTCATTCTGATGTTTGGGGTCCTTCGGGAATACCCACTGGTCGCGGTTTCCATTATTTCATGACTCTTATTGATGATTACTCTCGGTGTACGTTCGTGTATTTGTTGAAAGACCGTAGTGAAGTTCCGAGCATTGTCAAAAACTTCTTGCCTTTGTTGAAACTCAATTCCAGACCTCTATTCAGACCTTTCGTACTGACAATGCTCGAGAGTATGTCTCTCAATCCCTTGATGACTTCTTGCGAAGCAAGGGTATTATACATGAAACATCCTGTAGCTACACACCTCCTCAGAATGGCGTGGCTGAAAGGAAGAACCGTCATCTGTTAAACGTCACCCAGGCCATTATGTTTCAACGTCATGTCCCTAAGCGGTACTGGGGTGATGCACTTCTCACTAGTGCTCATCTTATTAACCGTATGCCTACTCGTGTGCTGAATGGTCAATCTCCTTATTCTGTTTTGTGGCCTACTCAGAATCTCTGGCCTTTGACCCCTCGGGTGTTTGGGTGTGTTTGTTTTATCCATGATCATAGTCCCACGCTCAAGAAACTCGACCCTAGGTCCATCAAAGCGGTCTTTTTGGGCTATTCCTCCACCCAAAAGGGATACAAGTGTATCGATCCTAGTACTTCCAAGATATATGTTTCCAGGGATGTTACTTTTCATGAGCATGAGGCATACTTTCCCGCGAATCCTCTTCAGGGGGAGTGTCTAGGTGAGAGAGTGGAAGAGTATTCTCAGCATCAATTGATTCAGTTCACAGACTTCTTGGAGTACACGGCCAGCTCTCCGAGTATGGTAGATACAGTTAGTGAAAGCAGAGACAGTCAGATG